>CAMZMU010000027.1:2062527-2249583 GCA_947311845.1 Poa pratensis
AAGGCTAGCGTGGTTTCTCTCTAGTCCAGGAGAGGAGAGATACAAAAGTTACCACCACAAACCCTAGTCCAGGGGGTGGACTACTCCCCCTTCATCATAGTGATGATGGAAGAAGTTCTTGCTGTAGATGTGATGATTAACATGCCGGAGGGGGTGGAGCCCTTCGAAGCGATTCCGGCGGTGTTTCCCCCCTCCGATCTTCTCCGGCGGCAGCCTTCGTCTCTTTGTTTCGTGGTCTTTGTTCTCTGCTGCCTCCTTTCCGCGAAACGCCATGGGGACCTTTTTTATAGGCTTTTTAGGTCAAGACTATGTCGGTGGAGCAAATATCGACGGCCACGAGCTCTGAGGGGGAAAAGAGCTGGCCACGCGGCCAGGTACAGGGCCGCGGGGACCCCATTTCCAGCCTGTTAGCTTCTGTCTTCAATTTAAGTCCATTGTGTTCGCCGAAAATTCTGAGCGTACTCTCTGACCTTGCCCTTTTTGGAGTCCCAAAGCTCCCGGAAAGTCCGAAACACTAAAAAGACGTTTTCTAGAAAACAGGGTTAATTCCAAATAAATGGGAAAACTATGAAGTATTCCCAAAATCATTATAAAACATTGATATAACCCTTATATGATGCAAATATGATTGGAATATAAGCAATTAAAGTGCAAAGTTCATGTATGCATTTTACATGCATCAACATCCCCAAACTTAATCCATGCTCATCCTCGAGTATGAAGATAAAACTAACATGAACTTTGCAATTTAATACTTAACAATGAATATCAAAGATGATTACTATTGCTACATATAGTCAAATGATTCATTCTTCAAAGGAGTAGCAATATGCAAATAGTTTATGAATTGATATCAAGTATTCAAGACAAGGGTGTTCATTGATAGTTCACAAAGTGTAACATGGTAGCAATTAATATGGAACACATGCATGCATAATGATAAGTAGAACATCCTACAATGGTCATAGAGTGTAGATGAAAATCTGAATATGATAGGTGGACACTTTGGAAAGATGAATAAGTGAGTAGAGGTAAAGCATGCATAAGTTTCATCTAACCTCCAAACTCTCCTACTTAAGTTAATGATTGCAATGTGGTAATACTTGGTGTCAAGCTCTCATTCCCCTATCATAGCATCTTGAATGATTATAGTTTAATGTGAGAGCAAATATGAGTAGTGTGCTTGACAAAGTAAAAGTTGGATGTCTCATGCCCCTTGAATACAAGTACCTACACCATGATTACTCAACTTAGGAAACAAAGCACGTTCAAGTTATATATCATTGTAAGTATAATAGTATCATCAAGAGTGTCAACTGGGGTACCTCTTGTCCCAGGATATGGAACAACCCCATATCAAAATGACAAGACAAACAAACAAGATGAAAAACCTCAACACCCTTTTTATTTACCATTGGAATAGTTTTTTATTGTAAGGTGTGTCATAGATAATTCACCATAGCATGTAAGTAAATTTCCACTATGAATAATGCATGGCTTAGATTAGCGGCCCAGACGTCTCTCTAACCATTTATACAAACTCATTTAAACTCTTCATTTCCACCTCATTTCACATGATAGCATCCATAAATAAAAGTACATGATATCAACTAAATGAGATGTAGGAGCATGTTGAAAGCTTTGCATGTGACAGCACATATGGGCTAACTCCAACCTCGAACATTTTCAAGCCACTAGCATCATAATCTTAATCACAATGGGTCATGTTTTATTTATTGCAAAGATAGTAAAATGTGCATCAAGTTCGTGAGAGCTATATAACCAACTTTTCCCATGGCAATCAATAACATAACATTTTCATTCGAGGTATAGATAACACAAATATCATGATGAACATACTCGGAATAGCATATAGCTAGTAGGTAGATATGGTGGACTCACTGGAATAACTTTGGTTGAAGGTGTTGGAAACAAGTTTTTGCTTGTTGGAGTTTTTGGGCAAGCAAAAGGGAGAAAGTTGACCATCTAGATGCATGCATGAGTGTCCAAGTACTAACTAATCCATGTCAAACCAAGTAAAATAACAATCAGCACCAAAACATGAATAAGTGATAGCTCTACAAAAAGAATTTGCAAACTATTACTCATAAACAAGCTCATGAATCATGCAACTATATGTATCATTAAAAATCAAGTCAAACATCCCTTTTCCCAATCTTATAAAAGCATCCAACATATTTCAACCCATATTTCCAGTAGCTCTCTCATATATAATTGATAGTGTGGTGGTCTCTCAAGACTCAAACAAAAACAAAAAATGATGCTCCAAGTTTATGCGATAAAGTGTTTCGATCGAAAAACAGAAGTTGGACGTGTGCAAACCGAGAGTGTGTAGGTCCAGCGGGGTTGTCTTCACATCCCCAAGCTTATGGTCTTCACCATCCTTGGATAGCTCTTGGTGCATCTCCTCCAATCACTGTGAAAAAACTTCTAAACACCGTTTCTCCCATCTCTTTCTGTGGGGTGCATTAATAGTGATAAACAAATAGGTTTCTTGCTGCATATAATTCTTGAACAAAAATTCATATGACATGTCAGAAAGTGTATAATGTTGTATGCCTACTCCTAAACTCAATTGTATCAAAAAGATTCAACTTAAAAGCTCAAAGCATGCATCAAACAAAATGAGACAGAATCTGTCCAGAAAAAACAGCAGCAGAAAAACGTATTTTTCTACCCTACCAAACTTTCTCTAAAAATTCCTAAAAAATTCATGCGTACAGAGGATGAAAATTTGCAACTACAGTTCAACTATGAGCTCATTCGGAGTTACAGAATAAGAATTAAAAATCATACCGTGCACTGACTCGTGTAGGAATAAAATCGCCAAACGCTATAAGCAATTTTTCAAACCAAAAAGGGTAAAACTTGGCACTTTATTGAAAACTCCAGAACCTAAACTAAAACAAAGTCTCTTGGTACAGCAAGAGGACACGAAGAAAATCACACAAAAAAAAACCGGGTTGCCTCCCGCAAAGCGCTTTCTTTATAGCCATATAGCTAGGTTTATAGTTTTAATGATGCTCCCATAGGAATAAGAGTTGAATATAAAAGAGCATCAAGAAGCAAATATCAAACACATTTAAGTCTAACCCACTTCCTATGCATTGGGATCTTGTAACAAAATAAATCAATAAAGCACAAAGTGACTAGCATAGGAAGGCAAAGCAAGTGCAACTTCATAATTTTCAACAAAAAGAGAGAAGACTTAATATTTGAGATATATAAAATCATGTCTCCCTCTCTCATAAAAACTTTCAGTAGCATCATTGATAAACTCAACAATATAGCTATCACATGAAACATTCTTATCATGATCCATATGCATAAAAGTATCATTACTCTTCACATAAGTATAAACAGTTTCATTAGGAATAGTGAGAGTAAAACATTCATAATAATCATTGTAATCATCATATATAGGAGGCATATCATAATCACAATAAACTTTATACTCAATAGTGGGTGGACTGAAAATATCATATTCATCATCATAAATGGTGACATAGTATCATTAAACAAGTTAAAGAACCTCCCCAAGCTTAGATGATTGCAAGATATAAAAGGAACCTCCCAAGCTTAGTCTAGTGCACACAAGAATAGAAACTTAAGCGCTACGCTCCGCGGCAACGTGCCAGAAAAGTACTTGATAACCCCCAAGAGCAAGGGATCACTGTAGCACCTCTCAATGTGGAAGTAAGGTATCGATCCGCATGAGCAAGAAGGAAAAGTTATCTATTCCCTACAACTAAAGTGTCACAAGTTTTAGTTGATTATGCACTAAACAAGTTTAGAGAACAAGATGGTTGGTTTGATGGATGTAAAAGTGTCCCAATCCTCTTCTTTGCAAGAGGACAAGACAAAGGTAGTAGCAAGTGAAAGCTCTCAAAGAGAGAAAGCCCAATCCTCTATGTAGCAAGAGGACAAGCTCAAGTGTGTGTTTCTTATAGGACAATGGACATGGTTCATGGGTTCACTTAATCCTCTCTCTCTCATCTACGGTGATCATCATGTTATAGATAAATTACATACAATTGTCATGTTTTAATGGTAGCTTTTTATGACGGCTATATGTCCTAAAACACATAGTTGAAAGAAATAGTCATTTGTGTTGCTAGGTCACCCCTCGTAAGGCTAGCGTGGTTTCTCTCTAGTCTAGGAGAGGAGAGATACAAAAGTTACCACCACAAACCCTAGTCCAGGGGGTGGACTACTCCCCTTCATCATAGTGATGATGGTGAAGAAGTTCTTGCTGTAGATGTTGATGATGAACATGCCGGAGGGGGGTGGAGCCCTTCGAAGGCGATTCCGGCGGCGTTTCCCCCCTCCGATCTTCTCCGGCGGCAGCCTTCTGTCTCTTTGTTTCGTGGTTCTTTGTATCTCTGCTGCCTCCTTTCGCGAAACGCCAGGGGACCTTTTTTATAGGCGTTTTTAGGTCAAGACTATGTCGGTGGAGCAAATATCAACGGCCACGGAGCTCCGAGGGGGAAAAGAGCTGGGCCCACGCGGCCAGGTACAGTAGGCCGCGTGGGACCCTCCACTAGCCTGTTAGGCTTCTGGTCTTCAATTTAAGTCCATTGTGTTCGTCTCGAAAATTCTGAAGCGTACTCTCTGACCTTGCCCTTTTTGGAGTCCCGAAGCTCCCGGAAAGTCCGAAACACTAAAAAAGACGTTTTCTGGAAAACAGGGTTAATTCCAAATAAATGGGAAAACTATGAATATTCCCAAAATCATTATAAAACATTGATATAACCCTTATATGATGCAAATATGATTGGAATATAAGCAATTAAAGTGCAAAGTTCATGTATGCATTTTACATGCATCAACATCCCCAAACTTAATCCATGCTCGTCCTCGAGTATGAAGATGATAAAACTAACATGACTTTGCAATTTAATACTTAACAATGAATATCAAAGATGATTACTATTGCTACATAGTCAAATGATTCATTCTTCAAAGGAGTAGCAATATGCAAATAGTTTATGAATTGATATCAAGTATTCAAGACAAGGTGTTCATTGATAGTTCACAAAGTGTAACATGGTAGCAATTAATATGGAACACATGCATGCATAATGATAAGTAGAACATCCTACAATGGTCATAGAGTGTAGATGAAAATCTGAATATGATAGGTGGACACTTTGGAAAGATGATAGTGAGTAGAGGTAAAGCATGCATAAGTTTCATCTAACTCCAAACTCTCTACTTAAGTTAATGATTGCAATGTGGTAATACTTGGTGTCAAGCTCTCATTCCCCTATCATAGCATCTTGAATGATTTAGTTTAATGTGAGCAAATATGAGTAGTGTGCTTGACAAAGTAAAATTGGATGTCTCATGCCCCTTGAATACAAGTACCTACACCATGATTACTCAACTTAGGAAACAAAGCACGTTCAAGTTATATATCATTGTAAGTAATAATAGTATCATCAAGAGTGTCAACTGGGGTACCTCTTGTCCCAGGATATGGAACAACCCCATATCAAAATGACAAGACAAACAAACAATATGAAAAACCTCAACACCCTTTTTATTTACCATTGGAATAGTTTTTTATTGTAAGGTGTCATAGATAATTCACCATAGCATGTAAGTAAATTTCCACTATGAATAATGCATGGCTTAGATTAGCGGCCCAGGCGTCTCTCTAACCATTTATACAAACTCATTTAAACTCTTCATTTCCACCTCATTTCACCATGATAGGCATCCATAAATAAAAGTACATGATATCAACTAAATGAGATGTAGGAGCATGTTGAAAGCTTTGCATGTGACAGCACATATGGGCTAACTCCCAACCTCGAACATTTCAAGCCACTAGCATCATAATCTTAATCACAATGGGTCATGTTTTATTATTGCAAAGATAGTAAAATGTGCATCAAGTTCGTGAGAGCTATATAACCAACTTTTCCCATGCAATCAATAACATAATCATTTTCATTCAGAGGTATAGATAACACAAATATCATGATGAACATACTCGGAATAGCATATAGCTAGTAGGTAGATATGGTGGACTCACTGGAATAACTTTGGTTGAAGGTGTTGGAAACAAGTTTTTGCTTGTTGGAGTTTTTGGGCAGCAAAAGGGAGAAAGTTGACCATCTAGATGCATGCATGAGTGTCCAAGAACTAACTAATCCATGTTAAACCAAGTAAAATAACAATCAGCACCAAAACATGAATAAGTGATAGCTCTACAAAAAGAATTTGCAAACTATTACTCATAAACAAGCTCATGAATCATGCAACTATATGTATCATTAAAAATCAAGTCAAACATCCCTTTTCCCAATCTTATAAAAGCATCCAACATATTTCAACCCATATTTCCAGTAGCTCTCTCATATATAATTGATAGTGTGGTGGTCTCTCAAGACTCAAACAAAAACAAAAAACGACGCTCCAAGTTTATGCGATAAAGTGTTTCGATCGAAAAACAGAAGTTGGACGTGTGCAAACCGAGAGTGTGTAGGTCCAGCGGGGTTGTCTTCACATCCCCAAGCTTATGGTCTTCACCATCCTTGGATAGCTCTTGGTGCATCTCCTCCAATCCCTGTGAAAAAACTTCAAAACACCGTTTCTCCCATCTCTTTTCTGTGGGGTGCATTAATAGTGATAAACAAATAGGTTCTTGCTGCATATAATTCTTGAACAAAAATTCATATGACATGTCCAGAAAGTGTATAATATTGTATGCCTACTCATAAACTCAATTGGATCAAAAAGATTCAACTTAAAAGCTCAAAGCATGCATCAAACAAAATGGGACAGAATCTGTCCAGAAAAAAGCAGCAGAAAAACGTATTTTTCTACCCTACCAAACTTTCTCTAAAAATTCCGAAAAAATTCATGCATACAGAGGATGAAAATTTGCAACTACAGTTCAAATATGAGCTCATTCGGAGTTACAGAATAAGAATTAAAAATCATACCGTGCACTGACTCGTGCAGGAATAAAATCTCCGAACGCTATAAGCAATTTTTTCAAACCAAAAAGGGTAAAACTTGGCACTTTATTGAAAACTCAGAACCTAAACTATAAAAAAGTCTCTTGTACAGCAAGAGGACACAAAGAAAATCACACAAAAAATAACCGGGTTGCCTCCCGCAAAGCGCTTTCTTTATAGCCATATAGCTAGGTTGATAGTTTTAATGATGCTCCCATAGGAATAAGAGTTGAATATAAAAGAGCATCAAGAAGCAAATATCAAACACATTTAAGTCTAACCCACTTCCTATGCATTGGGATCTTGTAAGAAAATAAATCAATAAAGCACAAAGTGACTAGCATAGGAAGGCAAAGCAAGTGCAACTTCAAAATTTTCAACAAAAAGAGAGAAGACTTAATATTTTTGAGATAAATGAAATCATGTCTCCCTCTCTCATAAAAACTTTCAGTAGCATCATTGATAAACTCAACAATATAGCTATCACATGAAACATTCTTATCATGATCCATATGCATAAAAGTATCATTACTCTCCACATAAGTATAAACAGTTTCATTAGGAATAGTGGAGTAAAACATTCATAATAATCATTGTAATCATCATATATAGGAGGCATATCATAATCACAATAAACTTTATACTCAATAGTGGGTGGACTGAAAATATCATATTCATCATCATAAATGGGACATAGTATCATTAAACAAGTTAAAGAACCTCCCCAAGCTTAGATGATTGCAAGATATAAAAGGAACCTCTCCAAGCTTAGTCTAGTGCACACAAGAATAGAAACTTAAGCGCTACGCTCCCCGGCAACGGCGCCAGAAAAGTACTTGATAACCCCCAAGAGCAAGGGATCACTGTAGCACCTCTCAATGTGGAAGTAAGGTATCGATCCGCAGGAGCAAGAAGGAAAAGTTATCTATTCCCTACAACTAAAGTGTCACAAGTTTTAGTTGATTATGCACTAAACAAGTTTAGAGAACAAGATGGTTGGTTTGATGGATGTAAAAGTGTCCCAATCCTCTTCTTTGCAAGAGGACAAGACAAAGGTAGTAGCAAGTGAAAGCTCTCAAAGAGAGAAAGCCCAATCCTCTATGTAGCAAGAGGACAAGCTCAAGTGTGTGTTTCTTATAGGAACAATGGACATGGTTCATGGGTTCACTTAATCCTCTCTCTCTCATCTAGGTGATCATCATGTTATAGATAAAGTACACACAATTGTCATGTTTTAATGGTAGCTTTTTATGACGGCTATATGTCCTAAAACACATAGTTGAAAGAAATACTCATTTGTGTTGCTAGGTCACCCCTCGTAAGGCTAGCGTGGTTTCTCTCACTCCCACATCATACTCTTTCTTTTTACCCCCAGATAAAGGACGTTGGGCGGTACTGTGTCACTCAATACCTATGCCGTGTCACATCGGCCATCCCGTACCCACATACATCATACTTCAAAGTATGACAAATCACAAAAGCTCCAACACAACGGTAAATGCATAACAAATCATCTCACACCACAATATTCACCACAAAGGTATTACATAATGACTAATCATGTTTGGCAGCTCATACGGTACTAATTAGTGAAGCTCAAGAGAGAGGAGAGATACAAAAGTTACCACCACAAACCCTAGTCCAGGGGGTGGACTACTCCCCCTTCATCATGGTGATGATGGTGAAGAAGTTCTTGCTGTAGATGTTGATGATGAACACGCCGGAGGGGTGGAGCCCTCCGGAGGCGATTCCGGCGGTGTTTCCCCCCTCCGATCTTCTCCGGCGGTAGCCTTCTGTCTCTCTGTTTCGTGGTTCTGTGTTTCTCCGCCGCCTCCTTTCGCGAAACGATAGGGGACCTTTTTTATAGGCGTTTTCGGTCAAGACTATGTCAGTGGAGCAAAGATCGATAGCCACGGAGCTCCGAGGGGGAAAAGAGCTGGGCCCACGCGGCCAGGTACAGTAGGCCGCATGGGACCCTCCCATTTCCAGCCTGTTGGGCTTCTGGTTTTCAATTTAAGTCCATTGTGTTTGTCTCGAAAATTCTGAAGCGTGCTCTCTGACCTTGCCCTTTTTGGAGTCCCGAAGCTCCCGGAAAGTCTAAAACACTAAAAAAGACGTTTTCTGGAAAACAGGGTTAATTCCAAATAAATGGGAAAACTATGAAGTATTCCCAAAATCATTATAAAACATTGATATAACCCTTATATGATGCAAATATGATTGGAATATAAGCAATTAAAGTGCAAAGTTCATGTATGCATTTTACATGCATCACTTAGCAAAATGGAGATCGTGAACAGACAACTCGAGTGTAAGCGTGACTGCTCTTATCTCAAGAAGTCGTATTGTCCTTTTCGTTTACCCAATTTGTGTTGTTGCAGGTTTTGTTCCAGACTTCCAGGCGAAGCAGGCTCGTGTAGAGGAGCAGCTGGACAATGCGACTGTTGAACCCACGACTGGTCGTCAGCACTTTCGCTTGGATAGGCACCGAGCACGCATACTTGCGACTCTGCAGGATCGAGTGTGGCGGAGCACTATGCTGCTCGAATTATGCAGGTCGGCCTTCAGTCGTATCAACCAAATTCTTTTTCCGACAGGGCCACAACCTCAAGGCATCCACGCGTTGCTCGGGCTTTTCCGAAGTGCTGGGGCCATCCGAGGCTTTATTACCCAGAAGCTTGTGGATGGGGCCAATGCAACGATGGCGTACCTCCGAAGCCAGCGTCCGAATTTACAGCTACGGCCACCTGTGCCCGGATCGTCCTTGTGCCAATCGCATTTGGACGATACAGTCGAACATGCGAGGGTATTGGTTGAGTGTTATAACGCTCAACTTATGGGCCCCGTTCTCCCAGTCAAGGATGAACCGGAAGATTAGGGTGTTTATGTCTAGGGAGCAGCCACCGAGTGTAAATTTTGCCACTTGTACTTAGTACATATTTGTTTACTTGTATGTATGCAGCCCCGAGTGTATCGAGTGGGGTTTTATGAGTGTATAGAACATGAATTCTACAGCCCCCGAGTGCATCGAGTGAGGCTGTGAATTTTTGCGATGTTTGAAGCGTCAAATCATGTTATTGAGCAACTTTTTTGTTTCTGTATGTTTTTGACGACCCAGCCCCCGAGTCTTCGAGTGCGGCTGGGTGTTATGTTTGAAGGAGCGAGAGCCCACATTTTGGAGTAGCACAGCCCCCGAGTATATCGAGTGAGACTAAGGTTGTGCGATTAGTAAACACGGAGAAGTATGAGTAATCATTGACTATATTTCATTTTTGAATATTAGGCTGCAGGCCGCCTCATTAAAAACCTTCCAGTCCCCTTAGGTACCCTGGTAAGGAAAAGAGCACGTCTGAAACCTGCAGCCATCCGACATATGTGCCTATTACATTGTGCGACTGAGCGATCTAAGCATAGAAACGGCGCAGCTGCGTAACGTTCCAAGGATTGTGCGAGAGTTCTCCTGTCTTCGCGTGCTTCAGTCTGTATGCTCCACCGCCAATGACCTCGGTGATGATGATGGGTCCTTCCCATGGAGAAGCAAGTTTATGCACCTTCTTTTGCTTCAGTCGAAGCACCAAGTCACCAACATCGAAGGATCTGGTACGCAGTCGACGGATGTGATAGTTACGGAGGTCTTGCTGGTAGACAGCTGTGCGTGCTAGCGCCGTGTTGCGTGCTTCTTCGAGTAAGTCGACTGCATCCTCGAGTGCTTCATCTACATCGTCCTCATTGTATGCTTCGACTCTTGGTGCATTGAACCTTACGACTGATGGCAGGATTGCCTCTGCTCCGTAGACCATGAAGAATGGGTAAATTGTGTTGAGGCGTTGGGTGTTGTGCGCAGGCTCCAGAGCACCGATGGGAGTTCCTCGACCCAAGCACCCGCAGCCCTTTTGAGTGACACCAGTAGGCGTTTCTTGATTCCACTCGTCACAAGTCCATTGGCCTTTTCGACTTGGCCATTGGATTGCGGGTGTGCTACAGATGCATAGTTGAGCGTAATGTCCTGCTCTTTACAGAAGGATCGAAACTCTTCAGCTGTAAAGTTTGTGCCGTTATCGGTGATGATGCTGCTTGGCACACCGAAACGATATATGATGGATTTTATGAAATTGACTGCTGTAGTGGCAGTCGAACTTGTGATAGGAACTGCTTCGATCCACTTGGTGAACTTGTCGACTGCCACCAAAGGTGAGTATGCCCTCCATGGGAGGATTTTTTGAGTGGCCCAACCATATCGAGCCCCCACTGGGCGAAGGGCCAGGCCAATGGTATTGTCTTCAACGCCGATGCGGGTGCGTGCGGCTTTGTGGCGAATTTTTGATAGCCGATGCACCTTTTGACTATATCCTCCGCGTCTTTGAGTGCTGTGGGCCAGTAGAAGCCTGCGCGAAAGGCTTTAACTACGAGTGACCGACTGCTAGCATGATGCCCGCAGGTACCTGCATGAATATCACGAAGGATGGCCTGGCCATCTTCGAATGCTATGCAACGTTGAAACATACCTGATACGCTGCGCTTGTACAATTCACCATTGATGACGGTGTATGCTTTAGATCGTCGAGTTACGTCTTGACTCTGTTATGTCCTCAGGTACCTCGCCGCGGAGTATGTATGCGAAAAAAGGCTGAGTCCATGCTGGCTCGATGAGGAGTACTTCGACTGGCGGGTCCTCTGTGCTAGGTGTTTTGCTCTTGGCTGGTGCAGCCGATGTAGGAGGTGCTCGCTTTTTCTTGATGGATATGTGTTCGATGCGCTCGAAGAAGACACCAGGTGGAACTGGTGCTTTGGTCGCGCCAATGTTGGCTAGCTTATCTGCCTCTTCATTGCTCTCCGTCCTATGTGTCGCAACTCGCAGCCTTCGAAGCTGCCTTCCATGAGGTTGTATAGGTCACGGTAGGCGATCGTATTATCTGCGATTGCATCGCAGGCCTTCATTGTCTGTTGCACCACAAAATTCGAGTCACCATAAATCATCAGTCGAGTGCACCCGAGGGATTTGGCCATCCTCATGCCATGGATCAGGGCCTCGTATTCTGCTTCGTTGTTTGATGGGAACTCGAACCCCATTTGCAGGATGTAGCATAGCTTGTCGCCTTTTGGAGATGTGAGGATGACACCTGCGCCTGCGCCTTCATTTTTCTTTGAGCCGTCAAAGTACATAGTCCATGAGTTGGACACATCTGGTGCTCCTGGTAGCTGAGCTTCAATCCACTCGGTGTGGAAGTCAGGTAAGACTTGTGCTTTGATGGCCTTCGGGTAATCATACTTGATGTCCCATGGTGCTAGCTCGATGAGCCATTTTGCTACTCGCCCAGTTGCGTTGGGGTTTGTGAGGATGTCCCCGATCCCTGAGGTGCTGATTACAGTGATCGGGTGCTCGAGAAGTAATGCGTCAGCTTCCTTGAAGACATGAACACGGCGTAAGCCAGCTTTTGATAGTGCGGGTACCGCTGTTTTGATATAGAGAGGACTTCACTCAAGTAGTAGACTGAACGTTGTATGCTTTGGGTGTGTCCCTCCTCCCTGCGCTCGACTACCAGTACGGTGCTCACCACCCTGTTAGTTGCGGAGACATATAGGTATAGTGGCTCGCGTTCCCTTGGTGCGACGAGGATTGGAGGGCTTGTGAGGACTCGCTTGAGATCCGTGAAGGCTGCTTCTGCTTCTGGCGGCCAATCAAATTTGTCTGCTTTCTTCATCAGTCGATAGAATGGGAGTGCTTTTTCGCCTAGCTTGCTGATGAATCGACTGAGTGCTGCGACTCGACCAGCTAACTTTTGCACGTCATGGAGCTTCGAAGGCCTTTGCATTGTCAGGATGGCCTGTATTTTCTCCGGGTCTGCCTCGATTCCTCGAGCTGAGACTAGATACCCGAGGAGTTGTCCAGCTGGCACGCCGAACGTGCACTTCTTGAGGTTGAGCTTGATGTGGAAGCGTTTGAGGTTTCGAACGTCTATCGCAAATCATCGAGTAGGGTTTCCTCCCTTGTTGTAATGACGATGTCATCTACATAGACCTGGACGTTTCGCCCTATTTGCTTTTTGAGGCAATCTTGCATCATGCGCTGGTAGGTTGCGCCTGCGTTCTTGAGCCCGAAAGGCATTGTGGTGTAGCAGTAGACCCCGAGTGGGGTTATGAACGCCGTTTTCTCTTCATCCTCTTCCTTCATCCTTATCTGATGGTAACCCGAGTAAGCATCCAGGAAGGAAGCGAGCGCACCCGGCGGTGGAGTCGACGATCTGGTCGATTCGAGGTAGTGGAAAGTGATCCTTTGGACAACACTTATTGAGTGCTGTGAAATCTACACACATCCAAAGGATATCTGTGTTCTTCTTCTCTACGAGTACGGGATTGGCCACCCATTGTGACTTCTTGATTTCTCTGATGAAACCTGCTGCGAGTAGTCTGTCGACCTCGGCTTCGACTGCGGTTCTTTTGGGCCGGATATACGGCGCATTGTTTGCTTGACTGGTTTAGCATCTGGAAATAATTGTAGAGAGTGCTCGGCGAATTCCCTGGGAATACCTGGCATGTCGGCTGGACACCACGCAAATATCATCGACGAGCGCGCTTTCCTATGCGATAGGCAGACTCGACGAGACATTGACTGTCTTGGTCGGGTCAGTCGGGTGCGCCTGATGCGGCTTGTGTCATTGGTGGCATTGAATGCTCTGTCGACTGCCATCGCGGGTGCTGGCATAAGTGTTTGTCGTTGGAGACCGCTAGATCAGCGATTTGTTGCTTCCATGCCAGTTTCTCAGAGATTTTGCTAATTCTCCGTCGCAAGAGTCAGACTTTTGCAAGTTTCCCTTGACTTCGTGATTACTCCTTTTGGTCCAGGCATCTTTAGCTGGAGGTATGCGTAGTGTGGCACCGCCATGAATCGAGCGAACGTCGGGCGTCCAAGTATAGCATGGTATTGTGACTTCCAGTCGACCACTTCGAACTCAATCGACTTGTCCTGAAGTGGTTCTTGTCCCGAACGTTACGTCGAGTTGTATGGTGCCTTCTGGGCTTATTGCTTTGCCTGGGACGATACCGTGGAAGGTATTTGAGGATTTTGGCAGGTTTTCGACTGACCTGTTCATTTTGCGGAGCGAGGATCTGCGAAGATGATGTTTATGCCGCTGCCACCATCCAGTCATCAAGAGGTTAGCCATAGAGGTTGGCTTTTTGCGACCAAGTGCTTCTTTGAGTCTCGCCTGGCGAGTCCATTATAATGCGTCCATGGCCTATCTTCTAAAGCTTACTCCGACTGAGTTACGTATCTCAGTCCATCGTCTGATGTTGACCTCAACGTTTTGTCTGGTAACACAAGCTCGAGCTCCTCAAACGTTTTTGGGCGCTCACATAGAGGCTCGAAGTTTTTGATGAAGTCCTCACGGTAGTGATCCCACGAGTCGTACTTTGATGAAGGTAGGGCCTTGAGCCAGTCGCCGTTGTGCCTTCGAGCATGAGTCGTATGTATTGCATGGCTGTGGTGTTTGTGCCACGCTGGCACGCAACAGCCAGCCTGTAGTCTTCTAACCACCCGGAAGGTTCCTGTCGACCCGTGTACTTGGCCTGTTCGGATGTGAGTTTGAACCCTTTGGGCACCTGCGTCTCGCGGACTCGTCGAGTGAAGCATGAAGCCCATGTGACTGAGGCTCCGGATCGGAGTATGAGCCGCTGCTATAAGATCTGCGTGATCTGCTCCTGGACCTGCGCCTACGCGAGCTGTTTCTTTCCTTCGAGTGGTGGCGGCGACTACTGCGATTATGCTCTTCACGACGTGTGTCAACGATGGCACGATCTCGACTCCCTCCTGGAGCCGTTGGAATTTGGCATATAGCCTTTGCTGCTAAGGCGAGTGATTTGATCTGTTGGTGATGCAATTTTGCGTTGGGGTCATCAGCTGGAGGCTTGATAGCCTCGAGGTATGCTGCGGCGGTGAAGAGAGCACCCGCGGCAGTTTTGGGTACTGGAACTCCTTCCGCGTCGTATGTCATGAAAGAGTTGCCCAGATTGCGGGTAAGTGCCGCCCTCTCCTCCGACGAGAGGTGTGACAACCTTGATCTGGGTCTTGTGTCTGCTTGCCCGGTAGAGCTCAGGGAGAGCTGCTTTCTGCGCGCACTCGATAAGCTAGCTTGCTTTTTACGTTCTTCGAGTGTTGCTCTGATCTGCTGCAGTCGAAGCGTTTCCTGCCAGGTGAAGTACTGGAAGGTCAACATCTCTTCCCGTGTTGCGTCTATGGGCATCATTGTGCACTCCTTAATGACTTTGTCTGCTTTTGCTGCCATCTCAGCAGTGATTGTGAGAGTTGTAACTCTATCCGGCATGGTGACCGTGCACGGGAATTCTGTAGGCCTGCGGGTGCCGTAGCTTCTGATGATTCTGCGGCGAAGGCGACGTAGACCTGCTGGGGTATCACCCGAGGGTATGTGTACGTGTTTTCGAGTCCCACCATGGACCCGACGTCGTCATCAAGGATCATGTCGGAGTCGATATGTCCATCGAGTAGTCCGTCTGGACGGATCTCGCTGTCGATGCCTTCATCGCCTATGCTCATCTCGATGTCGTCGAAATCGTTATGAATCTCGAAGTCGATATTGTTGTTGGTGCAGATCTCGGAGTCGACGTGGCTGTCGATATGAGTTTCGGGCGCATCGAAGTCGCTGAAGGAGATCCCACAATCGAAGGTATCCTCGAGTGCGAGATCGAGCTCGAGATCGTTTGTGGGGTACGCTGATTCGGCCTCCTCTCCTTGGAGTTCGTCGATGAGCTCGTTCATCTCTCGAGTCGACATGGTTGTTGCAGATGAACAAGCTTGGAGATTTGATGATGGTATGGACGCAGATGGATCCGCAGTCGAAGGAGTCGCAGCCGATGTAGTATCGGGTGTGGAAGTCGCGAGTTGGCGTGGATCCGTCAAGTCCTGCACACCAAGCTTGTTGACGAAAAAATTGAACGAACCAACGGTTAAACCCAAACCTGACTCGAGATCGGAGAAGGCCTCCTGGAATTCTGGCGAGTGTGGCTCGAAATCCATCAGAGGATCCGATGCGCTTTTTGCGGGTGAAGCTGGTGTGTCGCCGTTTGTCGAGTGAGCCGGCGAGTTGTCGTGTGCCGCCTGAGTTGGCGAGTTCTGGTTTGTTGACGCAGCCGGCGAGTTGCCATTTGTAGATCCGATCGGCGAGTCGCAGATTTCCGATGGAACCGAAGAAACCGTGAGTCCAGCACTATTCTTTCCCACAGACGGCGCCAATTGACGAGGGTTATCCTCACCAAATCCCATGGTTAAGGACCTAGGGTTGAGATTATGGGGAGAGAACGTGGTAGTGTTGGTAGTTCCGTCGGCTGACAAACAGAGGCAAAGATTTACCCAGGTTCAGGCACCTCGGGTGGAGGTAAAGACCCTACTTCCTGCTTGTCTGTTATTGATCGTGGAGATTATGAGGTTACAAGGTGGCTCCGGCGAGATGACGATCTCGCAAGAGCTTTGGTGGTTCGAGTATGGCTTGTCCTAGATCGGCACCCCTCCCAGCCTTTAAATAGGCTGGGTCTCGGGAGTTCTTAACCGACCTAGTTTACACATATGGAAAGTTCTAAACCGACTATGCCTATGTCTAATCTTGGAGGGTACTCCATCTTCTTGGGCCTATGTCTTTGGGCTTCGAATAGACTCTTCGATATTGGGCCTCAGTCGTCACGTGCACCAGGTACCCTCATGGTAGGGTACTCGAGATGTATACCCATGTCACCAACAATCTCAAAGTACTTCATAGGAGATATGTGGTGCAATTTCAATTTTATATCATGAAACCTATTTAACTAGCTTGGTAAAATAACTAAATGAAACAAATATAGATTAAAAGACGTGTTTATATTATAATAAATGAAAATAATGGGATGTGCGTTGCACGTGCACGTTAACAAGTACTACTAAAATGATGACAAAATATACGTAGTCGGTGTCGTCTCTGCGCTGCGTCACCAATCACTCCACGTGCCTCTTCGTTTCCGTCTCCGCATCACTGCTGTGGACGGCTCATCTACCGTGTCCGTCTCCAGCTCCGCCTCCTTGTCCAAGACCGTCTCTTCCTTGGCATCGTAGTTCGAGTCCATCTCTTCTTCCTTGGTAGCGGCCGAGGTGCCATCGGAGAACTCGCGGAAGCCCTTCTCGAAGGTGATGTTGAAGATCGTCGAGCCTGGTTGACCGGCGTGGCGCCCGGCTCTATTTGGAAACACGTGGGCGCGCATTGTCGGCAAAGCTCGTCGAACTCCTGATTGGTCATCGGGTCCTCCGAGATCTCACGTGCCATCGACTTGATGGAGATGCTGTCGTCGTAGTGTCAGTTGGGTTTGGTGTTTATCGTGGACGACGGCGATCTTATTACTGCGAGCATAGCGTACGTCCGATCCATTAGTTTTGCGATCGGGACGTGTGTCACGATGTGAGCGTATGATGAGTAGGCTGTGATCAGGAGGGACTTGTGCTTGCCGAATTTGTAGGACGGGCCAGAGTGGAGGAGGAATCAGAATCGGAATCGGATCTGGCTCCATCTCCTCTTCTGCCAATTGGTCCCTACACGAACTTAGGGGAGAGTGTATGCGCGTGTATGTGAGCGTCTACGTCTGCACTGTTTTTCGCAAAAGAAATCTAGGTCGGCCCGGTATCCTGGTTAATCAGGGCCAACAGAGGTCAACGTGGCAATCACTAGAAAAAAACACACCTACTAACAGAAAATAAGTATATGTCCGCAAAAATGTTACAAAGTAAAAAAAACACTTAGACGACGGTGAACGTACGTCTGTCGGTCCGTGTTTGACTCGACGCCGTGCTAAGCTAAGTTAGGAGGTTCGATGAACAGATCAAACGTCTACAAGTCAACGGATCGGTCAATGATCTCGGCCGTTTCTTTTTTCCAAACCAGCCGGCCGTTGACCCACACGTCGTCGCCATGAATCGGCATCGATCCAGAACTGTCTAAGTTGACAACACGTCAACACCATCTGAATCTGAACGCAGCAAATTTTTCTTCTTCTTTTTATCACTAACTAGGGTGTTCTTTACACATAGAACCTCAAATAAAAAGAAACTTACAGCTCGGTCCTAAAAAATTGCCATATGAGACCCTTGAACAACAAAATGAAAAAGCAATTAGGTCCAAATCTTCTGGAGTCCGGTTCTTCTCCCCCGTCACGGGGAGTCTACCACTTGGGATGAACAAGAAGTGAAGTGATCACGCCGGTCTCTTCAAGTTCGGCCTCCACAGGTGCCTCTTCAACGACTACGGCAAGGGGCCACTTTGTCGTTCAAAAATCATGGCGTCGCTCAAAGCCGCAATGTGATTATCTCCAACCTGAAGCTCCTTCCATCGGACTCTTCTAGATATTACGAGACGAATACACGAGGAGATGGGAGGATGGAGATTACAAACAACGAACAAGAAAGAATTTGGTTGCTCCATACGATAGTGTGTCGAACGGCCCAAATCGTAGGCTAACCTTCCTTGTGGTGCATAGCTTTGTCTCATGTCAAGTTTGCATCAAGCTTTCCATGTTCATTTTTGTATACTCTTTCTTTTTACCTCCAGATAAAGGACGTTGGGCGGTACTGTGTCACTCAATACTATGCCGTGTCACATCGGCCATCCCGTACCCACATACATCATACTTCAAAGTATGACAAATCACAAAAGCTCCAACACAACGGTAAATGCATAACAAATCATCTCACACCACAATATTCACCACAAAGGTATTACATAAATGACCGTAATCATGTTTGGCAGCTCATACGGTACTAATTAGTGAAGCTCAAGAGAGAGGAGAGATACAAAAGTTACCACCACAAACCCTAGTCCAGGGGGTGGACTACTCCACCTTCATCATGGTGATGATGATGAAAAAGTTCTTGCTGTAGATGTTGATGATGAACACGCCGGAGGGGGTGGAGCCCTCCGGAGGCGATTCCAGCGGTGTTCCCCCTCCGATCTTCTCGGCGGTAGCCTTCTGTCTCTCTGTTTCGTGGTTCTATGTTTCTCCGCCGCCTCCTTTCGCGAAACGACAGGGGACCTTTTTTATAGGCATTTTTCGGTCAATACTATGTCAGTGGAGCAAAGATCGACAGCCACGGAGCTCCGAGGGGGAAAAGAGCTGGGCCCACACGGCCAGGTACAGTAGGCCGCATGGGACCCTCCCATTTCCAGCCTGTTGGGCTTCTGGTCTTCAATTTAAGTCCATTGTGTTTGTCTCGAAAATTCTGAAGCGTGCTCTCTGACCTTGCCCTTTTTGGAGTCCCGAAGCTCCCGGAAAGTCTAAAACACTAAAAAAGACGTTTTCTGAAAAACAGGGTTAATTCCAAATAAATGGGAAAACTATGAAGTATTCCCAAAATCATTATAAAACATTGATATAACCCTTATATGATGCAAATATGATTGGAATATAAGCAATTAAAGTGCAAAGTTCATGTATGCATTTTACATGCATCACTTAGCAAAATGGAGATCGTGAACAGACAACTCGAGTGTAAGCGTGACTGCTCTTATCTCAATAAGTCGTATTGTCCTTTTCGTTTACCCAATTTGTGTTGTTGCAGGTTTTGTTCCAGACTTCCAGGCGAAGCAGGCTCGTGTAGAGGAGCAGCTGGACAATGCGACTGTTGAACCCACGACTGGTCGTCAGCACTTTCGCTTGGATAGGCACCGAGCACGCATACTTGCGACTCTGCAGGATCGAGTGTGGCGGAGCACTATGCTGCTCGAATTATGCAGGTCGGCCTTCAGTCGTATCAACCAAATTCTTTTTCCGACAGGGCCACAACCTCAAGGCATCCACGCGTTGCTCGGGCTTTTCCGAAGTGCTGGGGCCATCCGAGGCTTTATTACCCAGAAGCTTGTGGATGGGGCCAACGCAACGATGGCGTACCTCCGAAGCCAGCGTCCGAATTTACAGCTACGGCCACCTGTGCCGGATCGTCCTTGTGCCAATCGCATTTGGACGATACAGTCGAACATGCGAGGGTATTGGTTGAGTGTTATAACGCTCAACTTATGGGCCCCGTTCTCCCAGTCAAGGATGAACCGGAAGATTAGGGTGTTTATGTCTAGGGAGCAGCCACCGAGTGTAAATTTTGCCACTTGTACTTAGTACATATTTGTTTACTTGTATGTATGCAGCCCCCGAGTGTATCGAGTGGGGTTTTATGAGTGTATAGAACATGAATTCTACAGCCCCCGAGTGCATCGAGTGAGGCTGTGAATTTTTGCGATGTTTGAAGCGTCAAATCATGTTATTGAGCAACTTTTTGTTTCTGTATGTTTTTGACGACCCAGCCCCCGAGTCTTCGAGTGCGGCTGGGTGTTATGTTTGAAGGAGCGAGAGCTCACATTTTGGAGTAGCACAGCCCCCGAGTATATCGAGTGAGACTAAGGTTGTGCGATTAGTAAACACGGAGAAGTATGAGTAATCATTGACTATATTCCATTTTTGAATATTAGGCTGCAGGCCGCCTCATTAAAAACCTTCCAGTCCCCTTAGGTACCCTGGTAAGGAAAAGAGCGCGTCTGAAACCTGCAGCCATCCGACATATGTGCCTATTACATTGTGCGACTGAGCGATCTAAGCATAGAAACGGCGCAGCTGCGCAACGTTCCAAGGATTGTGCGAGAGTTCTCCTGTCTTCGCGTGCTTCAGTCTGTATGCTCCACCGCCAATGACCTCGGTGATGATGAAGGGTCCTTCCCATGGAGAAGCAAGTTTATGCACCTTCTTTTGCTTCAGTCGAAGCACCAAGTCGCCAACCTCGAAGGATCTGGTACGCAGTCGACGGATGTGATAGTTGCGGAGGTCTTGCTGGTAGACAGCTGTGCGTGCTAGCGCCGTGTTGCGTGCTTCTTCGAGTAAGTCGACTGCATCTTCGAGTGCTTCATCTGCATCGTCCTCATTGTATGCTTCGACTCTTGGTGCATTGAACCTTACGTCTGATGGCAGGATTGCCTCTGCTCCGTAGACCATGAAGAATGGGGTAAATTGTGTTGAGGCATTGGGTGTTGTGCGCAGGCTCCAGAGCACCGATGGGAGTTCCTCGACCCAAGCACCCGCAGCCCTTTTGAGTGGCACCAGTAGGCGTTTCTTGATTCCACTCGTCACAAGTCCATTGGCCTTTTCGACTTGGCCATTGGATTGCGGGTGTGCCACAGATGCATAGTTGAGCGTAATGTCCTGCTCTTTGCAGAAGGATCGAAACTCTTCAGCTGTAAAGTTTGTACCGTTATCAGTGATGATGCTGCTTGGCACACCGAAAGCGGTATATGATGGATTTTATGAAATTGACTGCTGTAGTGGCAGTCGAACTTGTGATAGGACTGCTTCGATCCACTTGGTGAACTTGTCGACTGCCACCAGAAGGTGAGTATGCCCTCCATGGGAGGATTTTTTGAGTGGCCCAACCATATCGAGCCCCCACTGGGCGAAGGGCCAGGCCAATGGTATTGTCTTCAACGCCGATGCGGGTGCGTGCGGCTTTGTGGCGAATTTTTGACAGCCGATGCACCTTTTGACTATGTCCTCCGCGTCTTTGAGTGCTGTGGGCCAGTAGAAGCCTGCGCGAAAGGCTTTGGCTACGAGTGATCGACTGCTGGCATGATGCCCGCAGGTACCTGCATGAATATCACGAAGGATGGCTTGGCCATCTTCAAATGCTATGCAACGTTGGAACATACCTGATACGCTGCGCTTGTATAGTTCACCGTTGATGACGGTGTATGCTTTAGATCGTCGAGTGACGCGTCTTGACTCTGTTATGTCTTCGGTACCTCGCCGCGGAGTATGTATGCGAGGAAAGGTTGAGTCCATGTTGGCTCGATGAGGAGTACCTCGACTGGCGGGTCCTCTGTGCTAGGTGCTTTGCTCTTGGCTGGTGCAGCTGATGTAGGAGGTGCTCGCTTTTTCTTGATGGATCTGTGTCGATGCGCTCGAAGAAGACACCAGGTGGAACTGGTGCTTTGGTCGCGCCAATGTTGGCTAGCTTATCTGCTTCTTCATTGCTCTCACGTCCTATGTGTCGCAACTCGCAGCCTTCGAAGCTGCCTTCCATGAGGTTGTATAGGTCACGGTAGGCGATCATATTATCTGCGATTGCATCGCAGGCCTTCATTGTCTGTTGCACCACAAATTCGAGTCACCATAAATCATCAGTCGAGTGCACCCGAGGGCTTTGGCCATCCTCATGCCATGGATCAGGGCCTCGTATTCTGCTTCGTTGTTTGATGGGAACTCGAACCCCATTTGCAGGATGTAGCAGCTTGTCGCCTTTTGGAGATGTGAGGATGACACCTGCGCCTGCGCCTTCGTTTTTCTTTGAGCCGTCAAAGTACATAGTCCATGAGTTGGACACATCTGGTGCTCCTGGTAGCTGAGCTTCAATCCACTCGGTGTGGAAGTCAGGTAAGACTTGTGCTTTGATGGCCTTCGGGTAATCATACTTGATGTCCGTGGTGCTAGCTCGATGAGCCATTTTGCTACTCGCCCAGTTGCGTTGGGGTTTGTGAGGATGTCCCCGATCCCTGAGGTGCTGATTACAGTGATCGGGTGCTCGAGAAGTAATGCGTCAGCTTCCTTGAGGACATGAACACGGCGTAGCCAGCTTTTGATAGTGCGGGTACCGCTGTTTTGATATGAGAGGACTTCACTCAAGTAGTAGACTGGACGTTGTATGCTTTGGGTGTGTCCCTCCTCCCTGCGTTCGACTACCAGTACGGTGCTCACCACCCTGTTAGTTGCGGAGACATATAGGTATAGTGGCTCGCGTTCCCTTGGTGCGACGAGGATTGGAGGGCTTGTGAGGACTCGCTTGAGATCCGTGAAGGCTGCTTCGCTTCTGGCGTCCACTCGAATTTGTCTGCTTTCTTCATCAGTCGATAGAATGGGAGTGCTTTTTCGCCTAGCTTGCTGATGAATCGACTGAGTGCTGCGACTCGACCCTAACTTTTGCACGTCATGGAGCTTTGAAGGCCTTTGCATCGTCAGATGGCCTGTATTTTCTCCGGGTCTGCCTCGATTCCTCGAGCTGAGACTAGATACCCGAGGAGTTGTCCGGCTGGCACGCCGAACGTGCACTTCTTCGGGTTGAGCTTGATGTGGAAGCGTTTGAGGTTTGCGAACGTCTCTCGCAATCATCGAGTAGGGTTTTTCCTCCCTTGTTGTATGACGATGTCATCTACATAGACCTGGACGTTTCGCCCAATTTGCTTCTTGAGGCAATCTTGCATCATGCGCTGGTAGGTTGCGCCTGCGTTCTTGAGCCCGAAAGGCATTGTGGTGTAGCAGTAGACCCCGAGTGGGGTTATGAACGCCGTTTTCTCTTCATCCTCTTCCTTCATCCTTATCTGATGGTAACCCGAGTAAGCATCCAGGAAGGACAGCGAGCGCACCCGGCGGTGGAGTCGACGATCTGGTCGATTCGAGGTAGTGGAAAGTGATCCTTTGGACACACTTATTGAGTGCTGTGAAATCTACACACATCCGAAGGATATCTGTGTTCTTCTTCTCTACGAGTACGGGGTTGGCCACCCATTGTGATTCTTGATTTCTCTGATGAAACCTGCTGCGAGTAGTCTGTCGACTTCGGCTTCGACTGCGGTTCTTTTGGGCCGGATATGCGGCGCATTGTTTGCTTGACTGGTTTAGCATCTGGAAATAATTGTAGAGAGTGCTCGGCGAATTCCCTGGGAATACCTGGCATGTCGGCTGGACACCACGCAAATATATCCCAGTTCTCACGGAGGAATTCGACGAGCGCGCTTTCCTATGCGATAGGCAGACTCGACGAGACATTGACTGTCTTGGTCGGGTCAGTCGGGTGCACCTGATGCGACCTTGTGTCATTGGTGGCGTTGAATGCTCTGTCGACTGCCATCTTTTTGTGCTCCGGCATAAGTGTTCGTCGTTGGAGACCGCTAGATCAGCGAGTTGCTTCCATGCCAAACATCTCAGAGATTTTGCTGAATTCTCGATCGCAAGAGTCAGACTTTTGAAAGTTTCCCTTGACTGTGATTACTCCTTTTGGTCCAGGCATCTTTAGCTGGAGGTATGCGTAGTGTGGCACCGCCATGAATCGAGCGAACGTCGGGCGTCCAAGTATAGCATGGTATTGTGACTTCCAGTCGACCACTTCGAACTCAATCGACTCTGTCCTGAAGTGGTTTTTGTCCCCGAACGTTACGTCGAGTTGTATGGTGCCTTCTGGGCTTATTGCTTTGCCTGGGACGATACCGTGGAAGGTATTTGAGGATTTTGGCAGGTTTTCGACTGACCTGTTCATTTTGCGGAGCGTATCTGCGAAGATTATGTTTATGCCGCTGCCACCATCCATGAATACCTTGGTCATGGCATAACCTCCAATTTGGGCGTCGAGTACGAGAGTGGAGTGTCCTGGGCGAACCCGATGGTGGGTGGTCCTCTCTGCTGAAGCTTATCGCAGTTTGGATCCCTTCAAAATTCAGTTACAGCAGGAGGTGACATGACCGCCATGTTTACTTGTCGAGTGCGAAGTTTTTGCCCCTGTTGGAAGGGCGACCTTTCTGTATCATGTACATCTGCCCTTGGGGTGGGGGTACTGAGGTTCATCCACCCGAGGTACAGGTTGTATGGCACCCGCGATGTTTTCGCCTGCATGAGGCTGTGGTGGTGGAGGTGGTGCCATTAGAACTGACACATTGTTTGGCTGAGGCACGGGCGCGGGTGCGTGTGCGTGTGTGGCTGTTGCCTTTTGAGATTTATGTAATCAGTCGCCATTTGTTCGAACTCCCTGCAGTTTCTCATCGAGTGATTGGAGCGTAGTTTTCCGTCCTCTCCTTTGTACAGGTGTAATCTGCAATCAGCATCCATCTTCTCTTCGAATGATCGCTCGGATTGTGCCCCGGATCTTGACTTGCGCCAGCCTTCCTCTTGTAGCTATCACTGCGTTGGCCGCGATCTCGACTGTCTCGGCGATCATCTCGACTGTCCCGTCGATCGTCTCGACTGTCCCGTCGATCTTCTGACCGTCGGTCGCTTCTGTCTTGGTCGTTGCGGGGTGTGGAGAACCCAGCCGCCATGAACTCGGGTCTGTCGTCGTCGTAGTGACGTTTTGAACGTTTGCGCCTTCGGTCATCTCTGTACGAGTCTCTGCGGCTTCGACTGCCGCTTTCACAGTTCTCCGTCTGCCCACTCAGTCGCAGTCATCAAGAGGTTAGCCATAGAGGTTGGCTTTTTGCGACCAAGTGCTTCTTTGAGGTCTCGCCTGGCGAGTCCCATTATGAATGCGTCCATGGCCATATCTTCTAAAATTACTCCGACTGAGTTACGTATCTCAGTCCATCGTCTGATGTATGACCTCAACGTTTTGTCTGACCGTTGAACACAAGCTCGGAGCTCCTCAAACGTTTTTGGGCGCTCACATAGAGGCTCGAAGTTTTTGATGAAGTCCTCGCGGAAGTGATCCCACGAGTCGTACTTTGATGAAGGTAGGGCCTTGAGCCAGTCGCGCGTTGTGCCTTCGAGCATGAGTCATATGTATTGCATGGCTGTGGTGTTTGTGCCACGCTGGCACGCAACAGCCAGCCTGTAGTCTTCTAACCACCCGGAAGGTTCCTGTCGACCCGTGTACTTGGCCTGTTCGGATGTGAGTTTGAACCCTTTGGGCACCTGCGTCTCGCGGACTCGTCGAGTGAAGCATGAAGCCCCATGTGACTGAGGCTCCGGATCGGAGTATGAGCCGCTGCTATAAGATCTGCGTGATCTGCTCCTGGACCTGCGCCTACGCGAGCTGTTTCTTTCCTTCGAGTGGTGGCGGCGACTACTGCGATTATGCTCTTCACGACGTGTGTCAACGATGGCACGATCTCGACTCCCTCCTGGAGCCGTTGGAATTTGGCATATAGCCTTTGCTGCTAAGGCGAGTGATTTGATCTGTTGGCGATGCAATTTTGCGTTGGGGTCATCAGCTGGAGGCTTGATAGCCTCGAGGTATGCTGCGGCGGTGAAGAGAGCACCCGCGGCAGTTTTGGGTACTGGAACTCCTTCCGCGTCGTATGTCATGAAAGAGTTGCCCAGATTGCGGGTAAGTGCCGCCCTCTCCTCCGGCGAGAGGTGTGACAACCTTGATCTGGGTCTTGTGTCTGCTTGCCCGGTAGAGCTCAGGGAGAGCTGCTTTCTGCGCGCACTCGATAAGCTAGCTTGCTTTTTACGTTCTTCGAGTGTTGCTCTGATCTGCTGCAGTCGAAGCGTTTCCTGCCAGGTGAAGTACTGGAAGGTCAACATCTCTTCCCGTGTTGTGTCTATGGGCATCATTGTGCACTCCTTAATGACTTTGTCTGCTTTTGCTGCCATCTCAGCAGTGATTGTGAGAGTTGTAACTCTATCCGGCATGGTGACCGTGCACGGGAATTCTGTAGGCCTGCGGGTGGCCGCAGCTTCTGATGATTCTGCGGCGAAGGCGACGTAGACCTGCTGGGGTATCACCCGAGGGTATGTGTACGTGTTTTCGAGTCCCACCATGGACCCGACGTCATCATCAAGGATCATGTCGGAGTCGATATGTCCATCGAGTAGTCCGTCTGGACGGATCTCGCTGTCGATGCCTTCATCGCCTATGCTCATCTCGATGTCGGCGAAATCGTTATGAATCTCGAAGTCGAGATTGTTGTTGGTGCAGATCTCGGAGTCGACGTGGCTGTCGATATGAGTTTCGGGCGCGTCGAAGTCGCTGAAGGAGATCCCACAGTCGAAGGTATCCTCGAGTGAGAGATCGAGCTCGAGATCGTTTGTGGGGTACGCTGATTCGGCCTCCTCTCCTTGGAGTTCGTCGATGAGCTCGTTCATCTCTCGAGTCGACATGGTTGTTGCAGATGAACAAGCTTGGAGATTTGATGATGGTATGGACGCAGATGGATCCGCAGTCGAAGGAGTCGCAGCCGATGTAGTATCGGGTGTGGAAGTCGCGAGTTGACGTGGATCCGTCAAGTCCTGCACACCAAGCTTGTTGACGAAAAAATTGAACGAACCAACGGTTAAACCCAAACCTGACTCGAGATCGGAGAAGGCCTCCTGGAATTCTGGCGAGGGTGGCTCGAAATCCATCAGAGGATCCGATGCGCTTTTTGCGGGTGAAGCTGGTGTGTCGCCGTTTGTCGAGTGAGCCGGCGAGTTGTCGTGTGCCGCCTGAGTTGGCGAGTTCTGGTTTGTTGACGCAGCCGGCGAGTTGCCGTTTGTAGATCCGATCGGCGAGTCACCGATTTCCGATGGAACCGAAGAAACCGTGAGTCCAGCACTATTCTTTCCCACAGACGGCGCCAATTGACGAGGGTTATCCTCACCAAATCCCATGGTTAAGGACCTAGGGTTGAGATTATGGGGAGAGAACGTGGTAGTGTTGGTAGTTCCGTCGGCTGACAAACAGAGGCAAAGATTTACCCAGGTTCAGGCACCTCGGGTGGAGGTAAAGACCCTACTTCCTGCTTGTCTGTTATTGATCGTGGAGATTATGAGGTTACAAGGTGGCTCCGGCGAGATGACGATCTCGCAAGAGCTTTGGTGGTTCGAGTATGGCTTGTCCTAGATCGGCACCCCTCCCAGCCTTTAAATAGGCTGGGTCTCGGGAGTTCTTAACCGACCTAGTTTACACATATGGAAAGTTCTAAACCGACTATGCCTATGTCTAATCTTGGAGGGTACTCCATCTTCTTGGGCCTATGTCTTTGGGCTTCGAATAGACTCTTCGATATTGGGCCTCAGTCGTCACGTGCACCAGGTACCCTCATGGTAGGGTACTCGAGATGTATACCCATGTCACCAACAATCTCAAAGTACTTCATAGGAGATATGTGGTGCAATTTCAATTTTATATCATGAAACCTATTTAACTAGCTTGGTAAAATAACTAAATGAAACAAATATAGATTAAAAGACGTGTTTATATTATAATAAATGAAAATAATGGGATGTGCGTTGCACGTGCACGTTAACAAGTACTACTAAAATGATGACAAAATATACGTAGTCGGTGTCGTCTCTGCGCTGCGTCACCAATCACTCCACGTGCCTCTTCGTTTCCGTCTCCGCATCACTGCTGTGGACGGCTCATCTACCGTGTCCGTCTCCAGCTCCGCCTCCTTGTCCAAGACCGTCTCTTCCTTGGCATCGTAGTTCGAGTCCATCTCTTCTTCCTTGGTAGCGGCCGAGGTGC
Source organism: Poa pratensis (assembly GCA_947311845.1). NCBI lineage: Eukaryota > Viridiplantae > Streptophyta > Magnoliopsida > Poales > Poaceae > Poa > Poa pratensis. The sequence continues at coordinate 2,090,731 of CAMZMU010000027.1, forward strand.
CATCGGAGAACTCGCGGAAGCCCTTCTCGAAGGTGATGTTGAAGATCGTCGAGCCCTGGTTGACCGGCGCGGCGGCCGGCTCTATTTGGAAACACGTGGGCGCGCATTGTCGGCAAAGCTCGTCGAACTCCTGATCGGTCATCGGGTCCTCCGAGATCTCACGTGCCATCGACTTGATGGAGATGCTGTCGTCGTAGTGTCAGTTGGGTTTGGTGTTTATCGTGGACGACGGCGATCTTAATTACTGCGAGCATAGCGTACGTCCGATCCATTAGTTTTGCGATCGGGACGTGTGTCACGATGTGAGCGTATGATGAGTAGGCTGTGATCAGGAGGGACTTGTGCTTGCCGAATTTGTAGGACGGGCTAGAGGGAGGAGGAATCAGAATCGGAATCGAATCTGGCTCCATCTCCTCTTCTGCCAATTGGTCCCTACACGAACTTAGGGGAGAGTGTATGCGCGTGTATGTGAGCGTCTACGTCTGTACTGTTTTTCGCAAAAGAAATCTAGGTCGGCCCGGTATCCTGGTTAATCAGGGCCAACAGAGGTCAACGTGGCAATCACTAGAAAAAAACACACCTACTAACAGAAAATAAGTATATGTCCGCAAAAATGTTACAAAGTAAAAAAAACACTTATACGACGGTGAACGTACGTCTGTCGGTCCGTGTTTGACTCGACGCCGTGCTAAGCTAAGTTAGGAGGTTCGATGAACAGATCAAACGTCTACAAGTCAACGGATCGGTCAATGATCTCGGCCGTTTCTTTTTCCAAACCAGCCGGCCGTTGACCCACACGTCGTCGCCATGAATCGGCATCGATCCAGAACTGTCTAAGTTGACAACACGTCAACACCATCTGAATCTGAACGCAGCGAATTTTTCTTATTCTTTTTATCACTAACTAGGGTGTTCTTTACACATAGAACCTCAAATAAAAAGAAACTTACAGCTCGGTCCTAAAAAATTGCCATATGAGGCCCTTGAACAACAAAATGAAAAAGCAATTAGGTCCAAATCTTCTGGAGTCCGGTTCTTCTCCCCGTCACCGGGGAGTCTACCACTTGGGATGAACAAGAAGTGAAGTGATCACGCCGGTCTCTTCAAGTTCGGCCTCCACAGGTGCCTCTTCAACGACTACGGCAAGGGGCCACTTTGTCGTTCAAAAATCATGGCGTCGCTCAAAGCCGCAATGTGATTATCTCCAACCTGAAGCTCCTTCCATCGGACTCTTCTAGATATTACGAGACGAATACACGAGGAGATGGGAGGATGGAGATTACAAACAACGAACAAGAAAGAATTTGGTTGCTCCATACGATAGTGTGTCGAACGGCCCAAATCGTAGGCTAACCTTCCTTGTGGTGCATAGCTTTGTCTCATGTCAAGTTTGCATCAAGCTTTCCATGTTCATTTTTGTATATCTTCCTTCTCCCGAGAAGCTAAGAATTGGAGATAAGAATAAATAGTATGAGTATTCAAGACCATGACGCAAGAAGCAAAACAAGGTTAGAGTGGCGTTATATTTGCCTACAAAGAAGAGGAGCGAAAGGGGTAGAGGAAGAGAAACATCGATGATGTTGATGCATAAGGGCATGGTATAATGGTAGACAAGACAGTCTTCTCTAGAGAAGGCAATAAATAACAGTCGTAGAATGCGTTATCTCTTACTATATCTCTAGCAATTAATGATAATTAATTAATTTTAGCTTAAAATTGTGTTAATAAGGAAAAATGGTACAACGAAGAAAATAACATTCCCTTAATTTTTAAGAGATCATCTCTTAGTTAAGTAAAGATAACCCTCTCTTTTTTCATTCTTTCTCCTCCGATTAAGTAAATCTTTTAATTTGAAATATTTTATATTATGCTCTACACCAAAAAAAAAAATCTGGGAAACTTGGAGATTTGAAAATATGCATACATATATTTATTTATTTTTCATTTTTGTAGCTCAGAATACAAAGTATTTAAATTTGATATTTTGTAAGTGTGTGGATATACTATTGGCTACTTTCGAATTTTTTAGAATTTTTTAAAACTTATAAATATGATTTTCGTATTTTTTTAACTGGATGGAGCACTGGAACTCAGAGAGCCAAAAATCTCCGCTCTTATTAGGAGGCATGCGGTTTCAAAAAGACGGACAGAGAGAGATTCTAGCCATTTGTATTGCTGAGACACACGAGCAAAAACGCAATATTGTGTCCTAACCTAACAGAGATGGAAAACTAATTTCTTTTTTGGAAAAAAATGCAATTTCCTTTTATATTATGGTTAATAGCAGGAAAGGTATAATTAGGATTTAGGAGGCATGTTTTTATTGCGGTTTTTCCAAAGGAGAGAGAGACGCACGAGCACAACCGGAATTGTTGCCCTAATTGGAGCAATTAGCAGCTGTTTTGTTTTATAGGAAGTTTTTGGTAACGGCGGAAGGTCTGGCTGGTGGGCCCACCCGACAGACAGACAGACAGACAGCATCCAGCGAAGGAATTGTTTTGTTGTGTCGCCAACGAAGGAAGGGAAGCCGCCTCCTCTCTTCTTCTTCTTCCGTCCCAATCTCTCTCTCCCCCACCTCGCCGTCGCCCACCACCTCCTCTCCTCTCCACGCCCTGCCCTTCGCGCTCCCCGGCCCGCTGCAGAGCCGGATTCCGCTAGGGCCGCCGAAGGAGGGGGCCGCGGATCGATCGGAGCTGCGCAGCGCAGGTAAGGCCTCTTGGATCTTAACCAACCACGTGGCCGCTTCAATTCCGCCCAGGCTAGCTCGATCAGCTTCTCGTTCTCAATTCATCATTATTGCTACTAGTGCTAGATTGGTTGTTCGTCTGGAAGGTAGGGTTTTCCTCTAGGCCTGTTGGTTGGTTGGTTGGTTAGGCAGCACGAATTGGTTCGTGTGAGCACTACTATGTTGCAAGTCTAGAGCTCCAAGCATTAACAACGTATCTTTGATGAATTCTGCACGGGCGCTATCTGATTAATTGCTCAAAACACCCACGGCAATGCGGAGCAGTAACTTCCTTCCTGTATTGAAGTGCACACGCCCATGTGAAATTTCCAGCCTTTATGAAAACAATCTGCACCTGCTCTTCAGATAGGGTTTCCTGAAAAATCCAATAACTGATGGATCAAAGTTAGGAAGCAACCAGTAGCTGCTCTATCAAAGTTAGGAAAATATGTATAATTTTATACTAGTAGTACACCAGTAATGACTCAAATATGTATGAACCAGTTGCTGAATTCCACTGCAGATGTAGCCACTCACTGTGCAATCCACGGAATTTGGTTGGTTAGGCAGCAGGAATCGATTCGCGTGAGCACTATGTTGCAGTTCTATAGCTGCAAGCATAAAAACGCGTCTTTGATGAATTCCGCACGGGCGCTCTCTGATTAATTGCCCTAAACACCCACGGCAATGCGCAGCAGTTAATTACTTCCTGTCTGTCTTGTGAGGGATGCCCATGTCAAAATTTCCAAACTTTTATCACCGTCGCTGGTCTTCATATAGGGGTTTCCTGAAAAATCCTGGTAGCTCAACCATTAACTGAAATTTCCAAAGTTAGAAAGCAACAGGTAGCTGCTTTATCCAAAGTAGCTGAATTCTATGTAGCCACTTTATTTTTGATGCAAAAATCACGTCTTTCAGGTCGGTCCGCATAAAGACTCCACACTCCATCATTATGTTCATGCTGAGCAATGTGTAGCAGCTCCAACTCACAAGACTCCATCTCCTCCTCTACTAGCCCTGACATCCTAGGCGATGGCAAAGCTCCCAATATTTAGTCGCAGGTTTGCATGCTGTCCTTCTCTTGCTCATCTGCTGTTAACTTTTCTGTTTTCTGCCACCTTGTTTTGTTCCTTTTCTTGGTTATGCTGCCATGTGTTGATCCTTCTCCTGGCACCCGTGCAGCGTGCACAGGAAACCCAACGAAAGCATGAGGCTCGTCGTGGTGACCATCGTTGGGGTGATGTTTGGTTTCTTTATCGGGATCTCGTTCCCAACAGTCAGCATAACAAAGGTATGGACATAACATACATGCTCTATCGACGCAACGATGCAACAGTGTTTCAAGAGGTTGATCTGTTGCTTTGTGCAGCTTCACTTCCCGTCTAGTATTGTTTCTTACATAGAAGACAAGAACTCGGGACTCACAGCGCAGGCTATACTGAATCATGCCTGGACCTCTTCTAGGAACACAAGGGCGAATAATGTTTCTGAACCTAGTTCAAACACTACCATGAAGGTGACTAACTAGCTGTATTTCTTTGGCTCGAACTCTGTTTCTGCATTCCTGAGGTTGAAGTATTCTGTTTTGTATCCTTACTTGTTAGTCTAACCTTGATCTTGCTCGATAATGTTATAGATTTATGTACCAACCAACCCCAGGGGCGCAGAGATGCTACCGCCTGGTATTGTCTGTGCAGAGTCCGATTTAGATCCGCGCAGGTTATACGGAGATCCAGCTGAGGTAATTATTCTTGACTTCACCATCAGTTGTAACCTGAATGTATTTCAGTTCCATGCATGGTTTTTGAGTCGATGAGTCGACGAGTCGTTTAGGGGTAACGACTCTCGACTAGTCTTGACTAGTCGAGACTCAAGTCGAGACTCATGTTAACTGTATATAACACTAGAAAGCTACAGAACCATGGGCAAAAGAGGAAGGACTTGGACACTCGACTAGTTTTATATACTTATTAATAGTCTAAAGGAGCAGGTCAGGAGCTAGGCGGGGTGCCATGGCCTTGTGGCGGTGCCGGCCGGCTGGATCTTGGGGCGACGGCGGCCAAGGAAGAGGGACGCGAGTGCCAGCCGCCAAAACAGTTTTGGCTCGGGGGAAATTTGGTCGATCTAGGCAACTTTAAGTCGCTGGTCGACTCAAAAACCTGGACTAGTCGAGACTAGTCGATTGAATCGCTCGACTCAAGCAATTAATCGAGTCGAGAACCCGAGTCGGACTTCACTTTGAGACTCATCGACTAGTCGTTGACTAGTCGCGACTAGTCGCTCGACTCAAAAACCATGGTTCCATGGATGTCTATACTTCTTTTCCACTGCGTTTGTTCTATTCTACCTTAATAAAAAAATGATGTGCTTCATTATCTTTTCCCACTAGATATATTCTATTCCACCTTCAACACTGACTACGTTGTATTCTGCATATTACATCGTTCTCAAATAATCAGCATATTCTTGCTCCTGTTATATTATGAATTGGTATGCCTGTGTATAGTTGTCACTCAATATTTGGTCAACTGATTAGTCTTGCACAACTGATGCATGCTGTTGTGTACTGAAGTTTTGTGTTTTGTGAATTCTAATGCCACTATTTCTTTTATTTGTATAAATGTTTTGGCTTGTGCTATGTCCTGCATTTGATTTTCTAGCCCACTTTTTTTATTCTGGTCTTATGTTCCATCAAAGTTAATTAATCTATTATTAATTTCTGCACGCTGGCCTTTATTGTGCATCAGAGTTAACCTCAGTAAACCCTTACAAAGTTTGATCAACTTGAATTCGCAGGATCTACCCTCGAGGCCAAAGTACCTTGTTACTTTCACTGTTGGAATTTCACAGAAGGAAAATATAAATAGAGCAGTCAAGAAGGTAATTTCTTGAGATTTATAAGTTTGTAATTATCTGGTGTCCCAGGTTCTATTGTCAAACTGTTGTTTTTTTTTGTCACAGAGCATGTTTGTTTGTGTTGGTGTCATCTATACTTCTATCTATAATTTTTTTAAATTTACATTCACATACCATGACAACAGTGACTTGGTAAACTGCTTAATTGTGTGAACTCTTGGTTCTTGCAGTTTTCTGATAACTTTGCTATCATGTTATTCCACTATGATGGCCGAGTGAGTGAATGGATGAATTTGAGTGGTCAAAACGAGCAATCCACATAAGTGTCCTGAAACAAGCAAAATGGTATGCTCTGTTGCTTTTGTATTCCGTAAATTTGTAATTTGGAAGGGATTTTAATAATTGGCTAATTTCTTTTACCTCTAGGTGGTATGCCAAAAGATTCTTGCACCCTGATATCGTGGCACCTTATGAGTATATATTTATCTGGGACGAGGACCTTGGAGTCGAGCATTTCAATGCAGAGGAGTATGCTTTCAATCTTCTTCACTTAACATAACACATCTTTCTGTTGCTTTCGTTAGATGACTTGCTAACATTATTTGCATATCAGGTATATTAAGCTCGTCAAGAAATATAAGCTGGAAATCTCACAACCTGGTTTGGAGCCAGATAAGGGATTGACATGGCAGATGACCAAAAGAAGGGGGGATCGCGAGGTCCACAAGTAAGTGGGATAACTCTTGTCTGTAACTACAATAGTACATATGTGCTGTTTGGTTTGTCTCTGCTACATATATGTATCTGATTTGTGCTTTTGCACAAAGAGTTAATTTTGATAGACTTGTACAATTTAATGAAACCAACATTCTACCCTTCTGAGATAAAGAACTTGTTTTTTCCCCCTTCTCTTTCATCTAATATAGCTACATTGTTGGTGGTTTGGTTTTAACAGGGATACCGAGGAGAGACCAGGCTGGTGCACGGATCCTCATCTTCCACCATGTGCTGCGTATGTATTTCAGCCCCTGAGAAGTTGACTTTTGTAAATTGGGTTGCTGATATACATGAAAAGGCCCTAACTGTGTATACTGCTCTTCCTTACAGGTTTGTTGAAATTATGGCTCCAGTCTTCTCCAGAGATGCATGGAGATGTGTATGGCATATGATTCAGGTATTCCATAGTTCCGTCCTCTGCTTTCTTCTATCTGCCAACCACATGTGGTTAACGTCTCTGCTCGTCGTTGCAGAATGACTTGGTTCATGGATGGGGTCTGGATTTTGCACTGAGGAAATGTGTGGAGGTATGAAGCACACTCCCTTGTCAGACTCTTTTTTTGATAAATTGTCAAACACTAAACTGGAAATCCAAGAGATGTATGATTTCTCTTCTTGACCATCTTTCCCCATGTCTTGGATTAATGTATTTACTCTTTGCAGCCTGCTCACGAGAAAATCGGTGTTGTTGATGCCCAATGGATCGTACACCAAGGGGTTCCTTCTCTCGGGAACCAGGTAAGAACCAGAAAATCCTATCTTACAAGTATCATCAGTTCCCATCATAAAAAACGCCAAAATTAACACTTACGAAAACTTGCAGGGGGAATCGGAGAACGGCAAGGCGCCATGGGAAGGCGTCCGAGAGCGGTGCCGGAAAGAGTGGGGGATATTCCAGACGAGGATCGCGGAGGCTGACAAGGCGTACTACGAGATGATGGGCGTCACCCCTCCCAACGTAACATTTGTGCACTAGGCTGCCGCTGCTGTTGATCCTTCTTTTGTTCCCCTCTAGTAGAGCCGCTTATGTAGAGAGAGAGGTTAGGTGAATGGTGGTGGTATTGATGATACGAGTGTAGAGCATACCAGATATCATATATCATTAATTGATTTTTGTTGCCTCCTTGCTGTCTATGTTTCCCCAGTCATGGGAGTCATGCCTCAGTTCACTCCTCATTCTTTTCACTCATTGCCAGAATCATTTTAAAATTATTTTACGAAAGAAAGAAAAAATATGGCTTTAAAAAAATCCATCTGGAACCTGTGTTAATACTCAGTCATCGATGAAAATAAAATTTGAAACTGACAGGGTAATGGAGAGTTAGAGTATTTGTTTCTTGTATATTTCATAATAGTTTTTAAACTTGCAGCCTGATACACAAGGTTGAACCAAAGTACATCATTGGTATATATATAGATGTAGTCAAAGATTATAGTAAATCTTCACCAGAAACAAATTCATAAAAAACACAGCCTAAAACCCCATCACAAGTGAAGGTCCGTTAAAGAATGGTTGATGTGATCATCTCTCTGAGAAACTCGATCCTCTGCAGCCTCTCCTCCAGTTCCACCTGGCTCACCCGCTGGTTTGGCCTGAAGAAAACATCCGAGATCATTGCCGAACAGACGCTCCCGTGATGGAGGCTTGCTCTGTCATGCGACTCCGGTTCGGTCTCATCAACGCCGCCGCAGATGAACTGGGAGAGCAGCGGGTCAGGCTCAGGGTCTTGGCGTGGCCTGCTGCTCATCATGTAGGGGTTCAGTTCTCCGTATGGTTCCTTCCCAGGTGCTGCTGGCCATGGTGAGCTGCTGCTGGGCTTGGAAGGCTTCCTCCTCTGCCATGATCATAGCGACGATGATGATGAGTTGATGGAGGAATTTAGCAGTAGTTTACCATGATTAATGGCGCCGAGTATGAAGAAGAGGGAGGGATAGATGGTAGTACCTTGAGAAGATGGGAGTGTTGAAATCTTAAATGGGCAGACATGTCTTTGCCTAAATTCTCAGCGCATATCGGACAGACCTGAACATCATCATCAGGTAAAACCCGTTAGCCATTCATCCATTCGGCATCATAAGGTGAAAATATTAAACTGTTCTCATGGAATTGGAATCAAGACATTTTCCATTTGTTAAGGAATAGGAATGATACTCTTCATATCATTGTCAGAAGCTTTATAGTTACAGGTGTAATTCGTAAATAAAACATACAACATAGCATACTTACAGCATTTCTGGTGTCAAAGCAATGCTCCTCCTGCAGATGGCTGCGGATGAAGGGCATCTCGACCTCGACGTAACAGAAAGGGCAAGGGAAGTACTCCCACAACTCAACATCTTCTGAGTATACATCACCAAAAAAATATAAGCAGATGTGCTGCAAGCTAATCCATAATCTGATCTAATATAATCTGTGCATTCGTCGAGAAAAAGGTGCAGTCAACTTCTTGATCTTGCGACGCGGAAAATTTCATGATAAAACTTTAGAGCATGTAACTTCAGATCATTCTCCCATGTGCCAAGAAAACTCAAAATCAAGAATATTTTTCCTTGTTACATCTGATCAGGACATGACCAAAAGCAATGCTTCTCTTAAAGTTGAAAGCAACCACACAAAAAAGTAAAAGAAAACAGAAGGTAAAAGGTTAAGAAAGATTCAGAAACAAGTATAGCTGCGATCCTGACAAACATAAAGGAAAATACAATAACATGCCACAGGGCAATAGAACTGCCAAGAACAGAGCAGACGTCAATGGACCCAGTAAATCATGAAGAAAACGAAGAATCAGCTCACAGCAAACCAAACGACATCCCATCTCATCATGACAAAACGACTCTAAAATATTCTGCATGTTCTCGGAATAAAGGAAACCAAACAAAATTTATAGGAAAGAGAGGAAGAACATATATACCTGGTGGATGGGGAGGAGGGGGGCCATATGGCTGGTGCCTGCCTTGAGGGAGGAAGCCATAGCTGTAGGAAGCTTCTGCTTCTACCTCCATGGCGCAGTACCGCTGCTCTCCTTTACTCTTCTCCTCAGAAGGAAGAGGAGACGCGTCGCTGTAACTGAGATAGCACATACAAGCAGGTTATCACAGAGGAGGTGGAGCTGGATCAGGACTCCTCTCCCTCCTGTCTGCTTATATATGACTCTAGGGCCCTGCCTTTTCTGTCAGCATTATTAAATGTTTGTATTGTTGGTGACTCAAAAGTAGGACAAGAGAAAGAAAAAGGCAAAGGAGGATGCATAAATGGACGACATAATTTGTCTAAAATAAAGGGACGACATAAATTTTCAGGGTGTGCGCGACCGCAAGGAATTGTCTTCGCTGTTCATCCCGGCAAAATGGGTAGGTTCTGTTTGGGACATAGGTGGTTTCAAAGGAAATACTTCAATCACCATAGGAATTGAGGAAAAGTTAATCCTATTTCCCAGAAGTTCTAAGTTCACCTGACCTGAAGAAATTTGAGGATCTGACATAATACACCTCGTGGCATCTAAAGAGGCATCTTGAACTTAAAACAAAGTGCCATTGTAGGTTGCTTAATGTTTGCTTGCTCATTAACCAAGTAATTACATGGATCCTACTCACACTTGTCTCCCACATGGCCATTGCACGTGTTGCTTCGCACGGAAATTGCTCCACCGAAATTTCACCTGGTAACCACACGAGCTCTTCTGGAAAATCTGGTAACCTGTTCTCCAAGATCAATGAGAGATTAGCAATAATAAAATGATAAAAGTTGATGAGTTGTTCTTTGCTAGTGTACTCCCTGCAATGGAAATAATACTAATGTTGGTGCATGCACTGTCTTGGGAGTCTGCCTTTCCAGTCAGCAACCGGACCCAAAAGCTATGTGTGAATTTCAACGGCAGTGTCTAAATCTGAAGATAAAGTGGCCATACCAGACCTGTAGGAAACCAAAAGGGAGCAGTTGTGGCCACTCAAAATTCAGTTGAGGACAGTGATGTGTAATTGTGCATTGCATCTGTTAGTGCCCTGCCTTTTTGTTCTTCCTCTTGCAAGCAGAAAGTTGCATGGAGTTGCTGGACACCTTTACCTGAAAATAAAATAAAGTTTGCCCAATTTGTAGTTGTTTATTGGCTCAAAATACAACTTTCTGGAGTCTGGACACCTTTACCTGAAAATGATTTTAACTTTTGTCCCGTGTGTAGTTCTTTGTTGGCTCACAAATCAGCTTCAGACAGGTTACCTAATGGACATACTGTGGCTCATCACTTCAATGTTCAGTTTAATGAACAAAATAGTTTTTTGTACTCTATCACAAGAAAGGATCCAAAACAATATATCTGTTTTGTGGACATTGTACCATGACCACATTGAGTGAATAGCAGAAAATTAGATCCTACTCAAATGTCACACTTGTGTTGAACAACAGGCATTTGTACTTCATAATCAAGCAAACAATGCATTGACCACTTGTGCTGTTCTACAACTGGCAGAGTACAATATAAAAACATGTACAACAGCAATATATTGAATATAATTAACGACAAAAAAGTGTATCTCCCCTGTTCTTGAATAATACATGTAACAGAAATTACAAAGGACTAGCAAATTATGAATACACTTAACCACAAGGAGACGTACGTGGCTGAGAATCCATTCAAGATTCAAGTACTACTACTCTTCTTGGGCATCTCCTCCATAATTATCGCTATAATTCTTTCAGATGTATGACAACAACTTGAGATACACGATCAAGTAGTCAACTTGAAATATATGATGAGGTAGATGGAAAGCGAAAACACTGCGCAGATGTGCTGCCAGAAGAGGATGGCGGATGCTTCCTTAACGCTGTAACCTCTGAGGCTCGCGATTGCTCCGAGCAGTATGGCACTGGGCATGGAGTACTGCAGCGAGAGCACAAAGCGGTACATGTGGTCATCCTCGACGAGCAGATGCAGCCTGTCCGCCAGCGTCACGACGCCAATGCCGATGCACGGGAGAATCAGAAGCCTCGCAACAATTATACCGACGATAGTCCGGATGCCCAGAGCGTTGTCATTTGGCCCTTCCGCGAGCATGCCTCCTAGAATTAGCATGACTGATGGAACCACGGCAGCAGCTAGGATCTCCAGACTGTCGACGAAGAACGAGAGGGGTGCATCGGCCTCAAACACCAAAGCCTTTAACACAGGAACCATGCCGATGATGATGGCGAGCAAGGAGGCGATGGTCGGCGGCTGAAGAACATGCTGAATGGGAGTCTTCTCCGCGACGACCCTCATCTTCCTGACCACTTTCGGCTCTGCGAGGCACCGAAGCGACTTGGGGCTGCTGGGTCCAGCACCACCACCCTCTTCGGTGAAATCGATGTCGGGGAAGGTGTTCTGCGAGGAGCCTGAGATGCTCATGAAGATCCTGGCAATGAATGGCGTCTTGGAGTGCTCTGTTTCCTTGTCGGCCATCCCCGGCCACTCGGCCTCCTGGAGCAGGGGCCGGCTGAAGTTGCTGACCTGTTGTTCTTCTTGGGGCTGGATTTCGTCGTTGTCGCCAACGATCTCGTAGTACTGCATGGGCGGCTCCATCATGTGGTAGACGAGGGTGTAGACGAGGATGACGGCGACCCACTGCGCGAAGGAGACGTACGCGATGCCCTTGGTGTGGCAGCCCGGGCCGAAGGGGTGGTCGGCGGTGTGGCAGACGGAGCCGATGATGGCGATGGGGAGGTTGCCCGTATTGCCGAAGCCGGTCATGATGACGGTGAAGCGGAAGAACTGCGGCGGCGGGCGGCAGACGAGCGCGACGGCGTAGCCGAGCGCGCAGCCGATGGCGGTGCTGAGGAGGACGTTGACGGGGATGAACCACCAGCGGAGGACGTTGTCGAGGGTGACGGACTCACCGAGGTGCACGAAGATGAGGCAGGGGAGGAAGAGCGCGAACACCAGCTTGCTCAGCAGCTTGAAGGTGGCCTTGGGCACGATCTGCGTCCGCGGGTTGGCCAGGAGGAGACCGATGACCGTCAGGCACAGCAGCTTCAGCAGCGGCGTCACCGCCGACACCCAGTTGCTCCGCGCCGCCACCGCCTGCGGGTCCATCGGCAGAACCATCGCCGCCGCCGCCGCCGCCGCCGGCCGCCGGTAAAAGCAGGAAGTTTTTTGAGTAATCTAGATTATTCTTGTCGCGCTCCCCTCTTTTCGCCTGTCAAATCAATGGACTTTTCGCGGATGCAGCCAACCAACCTGCACGCCGCGAGATTAAATTAAGAACAGGGAGTGGATTCGGGATGCAAGAAAACAATCGAGCCCCCGGGACATTAGCGTGTAGCTCCAAAATCAAATCTTGAGCTGGATCCGAGAACGGCTACGAAGCAGCTTACGCAAATCAGACGCCGCGCTTACCAATGGTTGTCCGCCGCCGAGAAGATGCCCGATTTCGCCGCCGGGAAGAGTCCTCGATCGATCTCTCTCGGGCTTTCGTATCGGGCTGTGGTGATGTGACGGGGGCTGGAGGGATCAGGATTGGGATGCGGCTGTTCTTGGCGAGGGCTTGCCACGTGGGATTTCTGACAAACTCGGCCAGGTGGGGCCCGGAGAGCGAGTGACCCAGATGGCGATGCGGTCTACTGATTATTGATTCTTTTTCATTTATTTTTCTATCCAATTGGGCATGTGAACGAATCTCAAGAGAAAATGACGGCATGTGTGTTGTGATCGTTTCTGATTTTCTTCTACTTAGCAATTTATTGTTCCAAAAGATTTGTGGATTTATTAATTAGTAGTACATGAAAGTGCTACGATCATGTTGAAAAATATTTGTTTGATTTCTCTGCATATCCACCACAAACATTCTGGCTTTATGCAAAGATCCGTTGTTTGTATGCCTGCACAAGGAGCTAGTTCTGCTTCACACGGAACTCAAAGCACCTCGTTGTGCCGATTCTACGGAGTCAGGCTCTTGCATGCGCAAAAGGGACAAAATGTGTACGCGACAACAACATTGGAGATGGACGAATGATTCCTGTCATGGTTTAGTGCCAAAACTATTCTCACATCCATCTTTAGGCGGACATCTCTACATGTACAAAAGAATGTGCAATCCTATCGGCACTGCCGACATAGACGTAGATCTTCGACATCAACTCATCCCCTCCGGCACCAGATTCCTGTCCTCGTCTCCGGCGCCGGATCCTTAGCCTCGTTTATGGCACCGGCCACTCACTCTTGTCATCCATGGCATCGGTAAGATGTAGGGTCAATTTCGCCCATACTTATATGCAAAGTCGGTAAGAAAATGTATTATTTGTAAACAAAATCAGTTCATGACAGTGATGTACATTGACATCTACTAGTGCCCTACTTTTTTCTCCTTCCTCTTGCAAGAAGAAAATAACTTGCATTGCTTTGGTTTTTTGTTCGATGAGGAGTTGCATTGGTTTGTTGGAAACCTTTATCTGTAAAAAGAACGATTTGACCAAACTTTATATCTTTCTTGCCCCAGAGATCATCTTAGATCCAGTCATCTTATGAACAATATTAATTTGATCATCAAGCTCAATGCCCACACAGCAAAATCCACAACACAATTAGTTTAATGCAAAGCAAATATTGTCTCTGGTCACTCGTGAAAGAGAGAAAGCATGTAGTGATGGACATGGTTACAATAACCACTGAACCTACCTACCTACCTACCTAATTAGCCGACCATGCCATTGCTGTCCCGTTAGATTCTCATCAACATCTCATCATCACATCTTGACCTAACAACACTATTGCTTCTTACCTATAGAAGGCACCCCAATTCTAGTCTATAGTTATTTCTTTAGCTTTTAACCAAAATAATACATCTCCTAGCAGGTTGGTTAACCTTGATTTGGGTTATGTGGCGATCACATAATAATGGTGGTTAAAGCTTGCGAAATTCCTACCTATGTTTGCCAGATGTTCTGCTAATCGTACGCACTCCCTCTTTTTTAAAAGCTTGGTTAATCACTCTTGTTTACTAGTGATCTTGAGCAGACTAGTTCATGTGAACTTTCCGTATTCACTAATAAAAGAGATTTTTCTCTTGTATATTAAGCAAAGATTTTTTTGCATAAGAAAATTGGCAAATAATTAAAGTGTGTAGGAGATGAGTCAGCTCAGCTGTCGTCTCCACTGGATCCATGTCACCTTTTTGTTTCAGGTGTCTGTACTTTGTATGTTACAATGATCTAAATTTAGGTTTACCTTTCTGTGTAAGTGGAAAACTCCAATGCATTTTTTGGCTTGGTTTAGTGAGTTTTCTAGGTTGATTAGGATTGGTCCTTTTCCTAGCCATGCATGATGTTGTTACTGACTCTCTCTCTCTCTAGACATCTCTTTCTTTCTCTCTCATTCGTCGATATGGTTTTTGATTTCCCTTGTTGACAAATTGGCCGGCGAATCGGGCATGTCGTCTAGGTGAAAGGTCATTTTGTGGTGCTGATAATCCATTTGTTTTGGAACTTTTCTTGTCCTAATACTCCAACCCAACTCTATTCTTTCTTTCTATCAGGTATGACGATACTACAAACATTGTGTAGGTTGTTGTTGTAATATAATTATGGGTAGTGGTGCTGTCAAAGTTCTATCTCTGAAACCAACTTGCAGAGATTCTTCTGAAAAGTTTTCCTTTGTGAAGAGCACGAAATCTATAAGAATACCTTAAATTTTAAATAAAATTTCCACAAGTTTATTACTACGTTCTAATCCTGGTTACAACATATGTTGCTATGAAATTACTTTATAAAAACTGGAAAAAATCATTGATAGTGATTGTTCCCGTTTTTAGAAAATGTACACTATTTCAAACGTATGGTTTCTTTAATACTCATCCATTGACAATGACTGGAGAAGGCGACGCGGGGTAAATTTACCCGACATAAATGATGACATAATCTTCAGATCGACCCGATCCTCCAACTTCTTATGCATTTTACGAGTTTTTCCTGTACTTCTATTGTGCCAATGTTTTCCCCATTTTTTGTAATACGTCTTTATGCATCTTAACTAAGCATAAGGTGGATGTGAACTCTTTTGACTTATATCGTTTTGATGCAAACATTTGAGTTTAATAAATCCCTTTTAACGAAAAAAATGTGAATTAGAGATGTTAGTATAGACATATAAAACAATGGTCTCTAGAAAGTAAAATGTCCTTAGGGAAAGCACATAGGTGGACTAGCAACGCATGAAATATCACCCCATTTCATATACAGACAATCTATTTTTGTATGAGTTCAAGTTAGATACACCGTCCATACAACAACATCTCCGGACTATTTTACATGCCTTATAATTCTAGAGAATTTTTATCTCTTAACTTTGTCCTTCTCACACGCCATAAGAAAATCGAAAGTGACATCTCTTACACGTGATAGGAAAAACTGAAGATCATATCCTATTTGTTCGACGCCGCCGGACCCCTCTCGTCCTCCCAGCCATGTGGCCAAATGAGAGGCAAGGCGGTTTCATCTGGGCATCAAGCAACTATGGCGAGCAGAGTCAGGGGCGGAGCTGCATGGTCTTACCCTGATGCACATGTATCAGGGTCCAAAAAAAAATTAGCCTTACTTACTGTACAAAAAGGAAATATGCATCAGGTTAGGCCACTAAGTGTGCATTAGGCATTCCAAAGTGCATCACGGTCACGTTTACTCCAGCTCCGCCCCTGAGCAGAGTGGTTTCGTTTCTGGTGAGTGACGGTGCGGTTGGCCTTTTTTGAAGGCCTTTCGCCCTGTTGGACCAAATTGCAATCGAAAATCCTGATGTATGGCCTTTGCTACAGGAGTCAAGGACTGTGCTATAATTTATTTTCCTTGAGGTCCTTGTAAAGTTTGTTGTTTGTCCCTCACTAGATAGATAATGAAGCCTGGACCCTTATCTGTTTTTTATTTTGAGAAAAAAACTGTACCAAATTCCTATAGGAAAGGCCCAAACCAAGACCATTAGAGCGAGTAATAATGGGCCTAGCCCAGCCCATCGCCTTCTTCCTTGTCTGGCCTAATGGGTTCTTCTTCTCCTCCCAATTAGAGCAAAGCCCTAAACCCCAACCAAGCAAGCAATCGATCCTCCGACGAAATGGCGGCGCCGCCAGCCACCTCCGCCCTCCACCGCTTGCTCCGCCACCACCGCCTCTTCTCCACCGCGACCGCCGCCTCCCCTTCCTCTCCTTCCGCCGCGGCCCCGACCACGGAGTCGGTCCTCTACTCGCTCCGCAGCCTCTCCAAGGACCCGTCCCTCGCGCTCGCCTTCTTCCGCCGCGCCGCCGACCAGGGCCACCCGCTCGGTTCCTCCGCCTACAACCTCATGCTCCGCACCCTCGCCTCCCCCCCGCCGCCGCGCAGGCCCACTTCTGGCCCTTCCTCCGCGACATGGACGCCGCCGGCCACTCCGTCGACCAGGGCACCTACCTCGCCGCCCTCGCCCACTTCAAGAAGGCCAACCTCACCTCCGACTACACATCCCTCACCGCGCACCTCGCCAAGTCCCGGGACCACGCCCACGCCTCCGCGGATGCCAACCCCGTCTCCGCCGCCGCCGACGCCGTCCGCGCTCTTGACGCGGGATCAGATGAAGACCTCGACAAGAAGCTGAAGCTGCTGCCGCTCACGGAGAGTGCCGTGACCAAGGTGCTGCGGGAGGTGCGGGACCACCCGGCCAAGGCGCTGGCTTTCTTCCGCTGGGCCTGCCGGCAGGAGGGCTACGCCCACGGCTCCGTCGCCTACAACGCCATGGCGCGGGTGCTCGGCCGGGAGGACTCGGTGCGGGACTTCTGGGACCTCGTCGACGAGATGAAGCTCTCCCAACACCACATCGACATCGACACCTACGTCAAGCTGTCCCGGCAGTTCCAGAAGCGCCACATGGTGGCCGACGCCGTCCGGCTCTACGAGCTCATGATGGACGGCCCCTACAAGCCGGCGCAGCACGACGGGCCCGTGCTCCTCCGCCGCATCGCCCTCGCACCGTCGTCCGACCTCGAGCTCGTGAACCGCGTTGTCAGGAAGTTCGAGGCCGTGTACGAGGTCAAGACCAAGGAGGTGTTCGACGGGATCCATAGGGCCCTTACTAGCAACGGCAGGTTCGACGACGCCGCGGAGGTCATGGCAGATATGCGACGCGCCGGCCACCAGCCGGACAACATCACGTATAGCCAGTTGGTGTTTGGGCTATGCAAGGCCGGCAAGTGCGACGAAGCTCGCGAGGTGTTTGATGAAATGGAGGCTGAAGGATGCACGCCCGATCTGAAGACCTGGACCATGCTCATCCAGGGGCATTGTGCGGCTGGGGAGGTGGACAAGGCTATGCAGTATTTGACTGAGATGATCGAGAAGAACTTGGACGCGGACGCCGATCTGCTGGATGTCATGGTGAAAGGCCTGTGTGACCAGGACAAGGTTGATGCGGCTTACACCTTGTTTGTTGAGATGGTGGACAAGGCCGAGCTCAGCCCCTGGCAACACACTTACAAGCATATCATTAGCGAGTTGCTGAGGGTGAAGAAACTCGAGGAGGCACTGAAACTTCTGAAATCAATGAAAGCCCGCAAGTTCCCACCTTTTGCAGATCCCTTCCCTCCCAAAATTGCCGAATACGGGACGACTGAAGATGCTAAGGACTTCCTCAAGGTCTTGAAAGGGTCAGCGAATGCCTATCCGGCTTACACTGTCTATCTGCTTGTGTTCAAGTCATTCTTTGCGGAGGGGAGGTATTCAGAAGCTCAGGATTTGTTCTACAAATGCCCTCTCCATATCCGCAAGCATCATGACGCCACCAAGCTGTTTGAATCAATGAAAGTCGAGGCTACTTCTTGATTGAAGCACCAGAAACGGCTGGTGAGATTATAGTGAACACCTTCTTCTCCACACTAGCTAGCTGCTGATTAGTAATTTGGTCATAGATTGCTACATGGTATTGATGGTAACACGGATATTTTCGAGTTATCTTTTATCTCCTGTGCTTTTCTCTTCAGTTTTCTTAGTACCTTTCCAGATAGCAGATGCCATTTCCTTTGAAATACGAGCTCTGTTTCGGTACCCCCCCCCCCCCCCCCCCCCTCTGTTTTCCCCTATTTAGTTAATTAAATAGAATTAATCTGTTGGCCCGCCAAAGCCCATATCCAGGGCCCTGTATACCCACGTACTTCTGTACGGTATATTGACCTCAGCTATACGCACGTCCCGCTCGTGCTGCTCGTGATCGCGATCTCTATTCTCTAACCGTCATTCATCTCTGCTCCTTGCCGCCGACTCCCAAGTCTCGCCACCGCCGGCCCATGGTGAGGAGGCAGGCGAGGCCGAAGTCGGAGACGAGGGCGTTGTAGTCGGCGTCAAGGAGGACGTTGGAAGGCTTGACCTCCCCGTGGACGTACCGCCGCGGGCTGCACTCGTGGAGGTGCGCCAGCCCACGCGCCGCGCCCTTAGCGATCCGCAGCTGTAGCGCCCACGACAGGCTCGGCTGCCCCGAACGTGCAGACGGTTACGTACGTGTACAGATGTGTACGCCCTAATTGGGCCATACGGGTTATTGCAGGGCCCTAATACAATTTAATTAATCTTTATTTAATTAGATATTAAACCTGAGTTTTGGTTTTGAGGGGGGAGGGGGGATGTACCCAAGCAGAAGCCTTGAAATACAATCCAAATAAACCACCTGAGTGTAAATTTGAAGAATTGTGCAATGAAAATTGTTTTATAGTACTCATTCTCAGTTTCCTGCTAATTTATAGGAACATTGATCACTATAGGAACATATATCATCATTGATCAGTGCGGCGTTGTGCACGAAACCTTGCTTTACTTTTTATGCTTGCACATCGGATGCTTTGGTGGGTTGCTGTTCTGTTATCTTCTATGATAATGGAAATCGAAGCCTCAGGTTGGGTGTTCGCGTGAAAAAAAGTTTGCAGGTCAAGACTCTTTAATGATTTAGTTTATTGTTCCTTTTAGTCAGAACTCACAACAGATATGAGCCTTTGTTTACTGAAGCGTGCTTTTCAGATTCATTTATCAGCATGATTTTTCCGCTATGCTATAAGCTACTATAACCTAGTAGTAGAGTAGAACTAGAATAAAACTATGTTGAAATTTTTAAGGTGAGATATTGTTGATTACTTGGTTGGCATATTAATCATTCTATCATAGGGGAAGTTTGTGAACAATTGTCCGTCATAGGAGTGCAGAGTTTTATTAGTTTGCCCCCTTAAATTCATGGTTCATAGAAAGATCAATATACCGCATAATGTGTATGCTTTCACATGATAATATAGTATTTCAAACAGAAAGAAGTTGAGCAGAATCATTGTAACAACCTGACATTCATAGGTTAGAATACCATACATCGGTGTTGCAAATAACAGTACAACATATTTACAGCACTTTTATTGATATCGTAAATAAGACCATAGCAATACAACTTAGGGATATCCAGATATCCTCCAAGCAGCTCCCCTTATTTGAAGTTTCATACTGGACAAAGCATGAGGCCATGAACAGATAATACCATCACTTAGGAACCTTGGTGCTTTTAAGAAGCGGGATACATGGTGGTGCTCTTCTGGAGGCCCCAAGACATGTGCTTATGCTTGATGAAGTCTGAAGCCACCGTATCCACATCCTGATTCACGTCGTCTTTCTTGATAACATTGGCATGGTTATCCTGAAACTTAACACGCTTTTGGTGGGCTTGGAGCTGGGTTGTTCCTACTGCTGCTTCTTTCTTCGTAGCACTGGTATGGTGGTTCTCCTGAAAATTGGCATTGTTTTGGTGGGCTTGGAAATAGAGTAGGCGAGTGTGAGACATTGGTCCGTGGCTCCTTGCTTAGCGGTACGAGGAAATGCTGGAAGGGTAGGAATTGGGTTGTAGCGGTGATGTGTTCTTCTCCTCTTTTATAGGACAATAAGGATGCTTATTCTGGGCAAGTGGGCATTGCATTCTCCACTTTTGACAAATTTGAGCGAATCTTGTGTGTTCTTTTTTTGCTTCTTCGTTCAAACTTATTCGGCGTTGAATGACTCCACCGTTATCTTGTAAGTATTCTGGCTAGCTAGGGTTCTTACTTATCATGGACGTAAGGTTAGGCCCTTTTCCAGTTTCTCGTTCTCTTCTTTTTTAGTACGAAGCATTGGGTTATTCTGACACAAGCAATCTTTATTATATGCTGGCATGATAAGTTACAGCACGTCAGCACCTATATATTTACCACGTTTGGTTAATGGTGAATAACAAGACACTCTGGTCTGGTGTATAGATGCTGATACTATTACATTATATATATGTGTCCGATGTTTCCTCTCAGCGAAAAGCTATCGTCGTGCCTTTCCTTTGCATAGGATTCTCAACCTATCATCTTTTCCATTTCTCGAAAAGAACTTGATGCCTTTCCTGTTTCTCAGTCTACTTTTCACGAGCCTGAATAATAAATATCGTGCCACCGCTTGCAAAGGGACCCTACTAACGGCTGCTTCCGTTCATTTATCTGCAGGGTTTGCTTGGTGAGACGGATCTGCCGCACAACCAAAAGAAAACCATGTGGAAGACTATGGCTGATTTCTCGACATAGTTTGGCGTTCTGCGGGTCAAGTCAGGCGCACTGATTTCTCGACGGAGTTTGGCGCGTTGGAGAGATTGGTAACATAAAGTAAAATGATAGATATGTAGATATGCTCCTCGGAAGATGCCGAAGCCATCCTATGTGCTAACATTATCCGTGGAATGTTTATCACATGGGCATCTTGATACTTTTATATATCCTTTATACGACCGAAATGTATCACTTTAGATTCTAGAAAACAACTGGAACACCTGTCTTATTTGTTCCGCAACTTCAGTTAGGAACAGTTCAAAGTTCAGATTTTTGTGCTGGTATAATGATACCGTCTTTCTAGAATCTCAGAACCTAACGATAGTGCACATCATTTTGTTTCCTGTTATGTTTTTTTGCCTGGCACACTTGATGGTATGTTTTACCAGATTTGTTACATGCAAGGTGCTTGTGTTTTGTCTATTATATGTGTGCCACTGGTGTTGGATATTGATATAAACTGTATCAGTTTTGTTACAAAAAAACTGGAGTCTACTGTGCCACTGGTGATTGGATATTGATATAAACTGTATCAGTTATGTTACCAAAAAAACTGGAGTCTACTGTGCCATTGGTGATTTCTTTTGCTCTCTTTTGGGCAGGTCGTTTGAAATCATTTTTTTTTCTCTCACCGAAAACTGCAAGTGTGCATCACATTACGTCATTATTGTGGGTGAGACGCACTGGACGATCTATTCGTTCAATCGGTCGGATGATTGGAATCGATTTTTTCTTGGTCGATCATCGCTATGGTGATGCATGTGAAGAAGGTAGGACAGCTTGGTTTCCTGGCGGCTAAATATAAAATCTGCATAATCCTGCACTTTTATTTTGAAAAGGGTCTTCAAAGTCTGGCACATGTTCTTATTCTGATTTAAATTTTAAGAAGTTATAAGAATAGATAATTCGAAAACATGAAAGAAGAAACAAAATAAATTATAACTGATGAATCTTAACGAGGAAGAAGACACAGAACACTAAGGAATACTTGAATAGCCTCAAATGATCAATATCCAGACGTGGAAACTCTTTATGCGGATAGAGCCCACAATGTTTAGGATTCACCTATATCCATCCAAAGCTGAAACCAAAACAGTGCTAGAGAAAGCCTGAAAAATGTCACCTAGTGGTAGCTGCACGGAGCCGCGTAGCCAAGAAACCCGGCCAATCCAAGTCGAAGAGCACGGTATTTTCACGGCGGAGGTGGGGGGCATTTCGTCACCTCCTCCATAGCCCATGACATTACATGAGTAGCGTAGACACGCCAAAGGCTGTCAATGACGAGCATGGTGCCATTCTTCTCTCCCAAACACCTGTATAACCTACCAGGAGGGTACTTGGGAATCGAAGTGTGGAACGGCCACTGCCCATTGCCGTCTGACGTCCAGATATGTAGCCGCCGACCATCCTTTTCTAGGCAGAGCAAGGCGAGCCTGCCGGGCTGTGTACTGTCGACGGTAAGGTATGGTTCGTCATAAGGTCATCTAGAACTATACTAGAGCCTAGCATGCACGGTCGAAAAGGAGACTTGGCTTGTGTCGATGGTCACTGCTACACTGCTAGAAAAATGGTTTATTGGTACGAACCGGGACGAATGAGTTTTTTTTTGTATTTAGGGTTTAGGGTCTCCCTCTCGCCGGTGCCCCCTCTCGCCGGTGCCCCTCTCCCTCCCTCTCGCCGGTGCCTCCGTCGTCTCCCCCTTCTTCGCATCGCCGACGTGCTCTCCATCGTTTCCGTACGCATATTATACGCTCTACTATATACACAGTACACGTTGATGCATATATAATTAATATTCGATCTCTTGCGAGAATACAACTATTTAATTACATGGAGATAGATCACATATGTAGTTCATCGTCCGAAGCATAATGTTCTCCCCTTTCATCGATGACCTCCCTAAGCAGAAATCCCGCCAATTCCTCTTGAATTGCTCCTATGCGCCGTTTGGGTCGAGCTTCTCCCGCATTTTGCTCAAAGAAGTTGTTCTCCGCTCAGTGGTCAACTCGCGAATGAACTCGCAAACGTAGAATCCACATAAATTACTCCCCGGTGGCTGCTGCGGACTTTCACCGATTATAAGTTAGCTCATCTTTGAATGGACCTTCTACCTTCTGTTTGAATAGTGTCCAACACCTGCTTTGGCAAAAAAATGAACAAAGGAGTTATTAATTACTTGACATCAGGAACGAACGAAAGAGGCGATATAATGCGATAATGATTGAAATTACTTGTTGAGCATTTCTTTCATTCGGACCACGTCGCTTGGTCCCAACTTAATGAGTCGTGGACTTCAACTATGGACTTGTCAGGTTGAATGCTTAGCAGAATCCAGTGGAACCTGCGGACGTTTACATAAAGCAGACATGCATAGCTCATCAATTACACTTAACATCGAGAAAGCCAAATAAAAATATGTACAAGACAGAAACACTCACTGAAGTTGTAAGGAAATAGTATTTCCGTACAGAAATGTTGCATGATTAAAAAGGTGGTCAGGTCATGCTCCACGTCTTTGGGGTGATTGACTAACGTATGTTCATTAACGATATATGGGTCAACGAACCCAACCTCAAAACTTTAGATCTTTTGCATTCCATCATCTTCATTCTGCATAATAGCGTACAAAAGGATATATATATAGTCAGGATAATATAATACAGGCAATGAACGAGCTGAGCTAGAGACTTAATTACGAAAATAAATCACTTACAGACAATAGCAAGAGGATAGATTTGTCGAGGGCGCGCTTTTGAATAACTGAAACAGTTCAGTCATTTGAACCTGTATACTGTAACGTTTGAAGAAATGCTCCACTCTAACGTCCACGGAAACCACTCTTTCGCGTCCTTCTTTGATGTGTGCACCAGTACCAGTTGTGCAGATTTCGCATATGTGTTGATAGACCGTGAGCTCCTCATTACTGACCATAGGCTCCCCTTGACATATTTCCGTGCCATCTCTAACATTGGCTGATTTCATAGCCTAAAAGTTGACCAAGGTCATACCCAAGGCGGTAGCCTTTCCATGGCCTGCGATACAGTGACACCAAGTTCTTAGCAGCAGCTATGGCTCTGGGGTCCAATAATTCCAGGTCCTTATCCATATCTGAAGTCCTTGTCGATATCGGAACACACTATGAGCGGGGGGACCGATTGATTTTTCTGCTGTCCGAGCTGGGCAATTTGTTTCCCGCTTTTTGCACTTCTTCCCTTGTTCTGCTCAGACTGGGCACGTGCTAGCTTAGTAAGTTCACGACCATAGTCAGATGGCAGATTCATCGATATTGGGATGGCTGCTCAAGGAAGGACTTTCCCACTTTTTGGATTTTTCATCGTATACCGGCTTCTGCTCGGGCTTTTTTGGTGCAAAAAAAGCCTTATTGTAGGCAGCCACCTCCGCGGCGTTTTCCGCTACAGTCCTGTCATAAGGTCTAATGGGAAGATTCTTATGAGGTACTGTTGGGAGGGGCGACCTTTTACGTTTCGGTGATCGCTTACCCCTCATAGTACGAGCGGTGGGCGGAGACGGCTGACGCGGCGGCGGAGACGGCTGCGCTGGAGACTGGTGAGGCGGTGAAGAGGACTGTTGCGCTGGAGAATGCTGAGGCGGTGAAGAGGACTGTTGCGCTGGAGACTGGTGAGGAGTCGATGGCCTTGGCTGCCAGTTCGGAAGCACGATGAATTCCTTTGGCCATAGAATGGTCGCTTTCTTGGCTTCTCCAAGTTCAAGCACCTCCCCATCTTCACCTGCAGGGTGTTGCAGCTTCAGCTCCTCATAATCTTTCATCACTTCATCCACCGCGACAACAGCGTAGCCATTTGGAACCGGAGAGAAATGGTAAGTTGGATTAGGTCCAATTGGTACGACATAGCCGACCGCCACCTTCACGGTTAAGTTAAAAACTTTCACATGCATCTCACAAGGTGTGCTCTCCGTGATATCATCCACTGGGTAGCGACGAAGTGGAGCCACCGCATCATCATTACCATCCTGGAGCTCCGTGGAAGCCACGCTGCTTTTCCGATTCGATGGGCCACCGGTACCATCGCATGCAGCTTCTACCATGTGCCGTTGAGATTGGCCGCTAGTACCTTGCTGGCTAAGTGCGGCAATTTGTTCCTTCTGCCTTTAATTCTTCTTCTATATTACGCAGCCGGTCTGCAGCAGCGCGTGCTTCCATTGCCTCCCTTTCCTTTCTCCTCTGATGGCTTCTATCAGGAAATTTCTTCCTGTGCTCGGGAATCGCAATTGTCTTGGGCTTGGAGCCAGGTACGCCTCGTAACCGTCCGTCGTGTTCCTTATTCCCAAGGGCGCGTGTGAGCTCGTCATCCTCTCTATCGGGAATGAACCGTCCCTCTGCAACATCCTTTACTGCATTTTAATGCCTTGATGGGTAGTAGGGGATTATCTTTGTGTCTTCTGTTATATATGCACTTCCCTTCTGCGTCCAACGTGCCCCCATGCCCGTAAAACCAATTTCTTGCCCGTTCGATCCATTGAGTGGCTCTGGAGTGATCCCTTAGCCAGCAGGTCCGCCTCAAGTTTCTCCCACTTAGGCATGCTAAAAGCGTAGCCACCAGCCCCATAGTATGGTGGTAGATCTTTTTAGCAGCATTTGCCTTATTTTTTGCAGACTTTTCCTGAGCTTCCTCTGATTTCTTGTACGCCACAAATTCTTCCCAGTAGTCCTTATCTTCTCATACCCTTTATCGAAGTCTGGAGTCTTATTTTTCTGACAAACTCGTGTTCAATCTTTTCTTCCAGTTCTTGAATAGCTCGGCCATCTTCTTAAGAGCCCAGTCCTTGACTTTTTGCTCCATGTTTTTCCGGGCAATCTTTTCTGCCTCATTTGGATCCTCCTCATCTGAATCCACCTCTGGCGCCGGCAGGGTGAAATTAAGCATGAGCTTTCTCCAAAGTCTTTCTTTGCCCTCCGCTGACATATCTTACTCCTCTCCTTTGGCTGATGCCATTCTCGAACGGTGATCGGGATGAAGTCCCTAACAAGAACTCCGCATTGCTTTACCATTTTATTTTTAACACCAGGGGGAGCAGTCGGTGTGCCGTCTTCAGCGACTTTTCGATCCTGTACCTTTCTTGGTCGCCCAACTTTTTGGCTGGGCCTCGTTTTGTCCTTACAGAAGATTTGCTCGATCCGGAGGGCTAAAAGAAGAAAGAGCGTTAATATATGTATATAGACAGCAGAGTTAATTAATACAATCTTCGGCTTCATTAATATATGTATATGCACCTCGCCGGAGTTTGCAACATTTAATGTTCCACCGGAGCCTTCGGCTTCTCCCTCGTCGGCTTCTCCCTCGCCGACTTCTCCCTCACCCCAGCCGTCGGGTTCTACCTCACCGGAGCCGTCTCTTCGGTTGAGAGACTCATCTCCCTCACCGGAGTTGTTCAAAACTGCGAGGTGACATCGCCAACATCTTCCGGCCCGCGGATTATATCCTCGAGGATGTTTTCCTGATTTTCGTCTCGTTCCATAGTTTCTGCAAATTAAGAACAATGCACAAAACTTTAGTTGGGTAACTTGTTCCATATGTCAAGATACATCTACACAATTTTTGATTTGCCCAAAAACCTAAAATAAAATACTCTTTTATTTATTTTCAGAAAATCCCCTTTTCTTAGGTTTACAAAGGAGCTACCTTTTTCATACCTCAGAAAATTCACTAAAAATTAGGGAATGATCCTCATCACTTGTAGAACCCAAATAATTTGGACATTTTTGCCCTTTTGTTTTCAGTACAAAAACTAAGAAAATAAGAAAAGGCCATAAAAAATAATGCAAACACTTGGCAACCTTTTTATTCAGTGCCTAGGACCATATGTGCACACACACTAGGGAGATAAGCCACAGGAAAATTCAAATTTAATTAGGACAAGCACAAATTAGAAATTCACAATTTGATTTTTGTGTGTAACATACACAATATCATCTCATTTGCAAGAACAAATTAGAAACTTCATATGCTGCCTTATAATCTCATTTGCAAGAGCACCTCGGGCGGGGAGCGGCAGAGCACCTCGGGCGGGGATTCTTGGGCGCGACGGCGAACTCGGAGACCCTAAACCCTAAACCATCAAGAAATTAAAGCCATTAAGCTCAAGAACATAAGACTCAACTAAAATATACTGAAAAGCATGTATTACTACTTCAAAATCATTTGCAAAGCTAAAATTAAAATTAACATCAATATATAGCAAAACTAAAATTAACATCAATATATAGCAAAACTAAAACTAACACTAACAAAACTAATTCTAGCAAATGGCCAACAGAAAATGGCTAACAAAAAATAGCTAAAACCTATCAACTAACCTAGCAACTAACACTAACAAATGGCTAACAAAAAAATCTACAACTAACCTAGTAATTTCTATAACCTAACAATTTCTATAACCTAACAATTTCTAAACATATTAATCATTTTAATCTACAATGCTACAATTTTAATCTAATTACTTCTAACTTTGAGTAGCAAAATTATGAACACTTTAATCTACAATCTACAATGTTAGCAAAATTATGAACACTTTAATCTACACATTTTAATCTACAATCTACAATGCTATAAATTTCTAAACATTTTAATCTACAATGCAAAATTTCTAAACATTTTAATCTACAATGCAAAATTTCTAAATATTTTAATCTGCAATTTTAATCTACAATCTACAATGCAAAATTATGAATCTACACATTTTAATCTACAATCTATAAATTTCTAAACATTTTAATCTACAATTTTAATCTACACATTTCTAAACCTTGAGTAGCTACGGCCGGTGGTGGTGGTGGAGCGTGCCGGTGGTGGTGGAGCGCGCCGGTGCAGGGTGGCGGCGTCTGGACGGCCGGATTAGCCGCGCCGGTGAGCAGAGCGAGCTTCGGGCCGGCGAGCAAGAGAGAGGCGCGGCGGCGGCTCCGCGGCCGGTCAATCCGCGCGGCGGAGGAGGTGGGGGCGGGGCCGCGCTGGAGCATGGTGGCGGCAGAGGTGGAGGGCGGGGCCGCACCGGAGATCGAAAAATCGCCGGAGCAGGCTTCGCCAGAGCGCTTCTCTCGTCGGGGAACTGCGGCAGAGGTGGAAGAAGAGGAAAGGCACGGGCGTTATAAACAAAAGGCCTTTGGTCCCGGTTGTTCTTACCAACCGGGACGAATACCAAAGGTCAAATTTTGGGCCGCTTGAAATTCGCGCAATTTTGGGCCGCTTTTAGTCCCGGTTCGAGGCTGGAACCGGGACTAAATGGGCTTTTCGAATATTTTTGTTTTCTTTTATAAAATTTCCAGGAAATGATTTAAACTTGTAAAATCAATAACTTTTAATCTGTTTATCAGAAAATTATGATTAATATATCAAAATGCTAAGAAAAATGAACCCTATCTATTTATATGTCTATTATTATAAATCCAAATAATACAATACTATGTTTATTATTATCAGAAAAAATAAGGAATCTGAATATAATCATCCATACATCTGTTTGCATCATGTATCAACTGTGCCATTTTCAATTCAAAAATGCATTAACTCATATCTTTTGCATACTTTATTATTGTCATTTTCAATTTGAATCTCGCTAAACTTTCAAACTATTAAGCATTTTGCCATTTTAAATTAAAAAATGCATT
Organism: Poa pratensis; assembly: GCA_947311845.1. Classification (NCBI taxonomy): domain Eukaryota; kingdom Viridiplantae; phylum Streptophyta; class Magnoliopsida; order Poales; family Poaceae; genus Poa; species Poa pratensis. The sequence continues at coordinate 2,119,305 of CAMZMU010000027.1, forward strand.
AACTTTTATCTTTGGCATAACTAACTCAAAACCAGATTACTTATTCAGATGCTAAAGATCATTAGTTGGAAATGCAGAGATAAATAATACATTTTACACGATCGTCGTCGTAGCTAGACCAGCATTAGGGAATGACAACAATCTTGGGTACATAGACGAACCATTTGTCCTAACCAATGATGTGGCTCAGGTTAGTCATACTCCTGCCTAGACCTATAATACTCGTCCTCGTAGTCGTCGTAGTCGCCGCCGTCGTCGTCGTCGCTGTCGTCGGCCGGCCGTGATGTAGTCGTTGACGGGGTTGTCGCCTGGACTGTCATTGAGGGTAGTGCAGGCAGGGTTATCGCCGGCCGTGATGTAGTCCATGACCCTCTTGAGAGTCCGGCCGGCCCACCACAGCCGATGGCTGGCCTCGTTGAAGTTCGAAGGACGCGGGCGGTCCTCCTCGTACCTGGCGAGCGCCTTCTCACGCCTTTCGATGAAGAAGGCGTCCCAAGTTGGGCAATAGTCTGGATGCCAGCGGGAATTCATCCGCTGCTCCGGAGTGAGCTCGAGGTAGTAGTGGTTCGTGATGGCCGCCCGGCGCGCCAAACCTCGAGGGACAGGAGGGACCGACACGCCTCCGGTGCTCAGCCTCCAGCCGGCGGGGACGTCGTAGCCGGACGGGCAGGGGTAGTTCGAGGCGCAAAGCGCCTCCGCCTCCGAGTAGGTTAGAGTGGGTACGGTGGAAGCCATGGGAGAGTGATGAGGTTGCAGATATGAGTTTAGATGTGCTATACCAATGGATGTCATGCATGACTACATATATATTGAGAATCCCACCAATAAGGAAGAAGCACACGGATCGTGTGTTTCTTTCGAGCGCTTGTGAGCCGTTGGATCAGGGTTGTGTTTCTTTTGAAGGCTTGTGAGCTGTTGGATATCACTTTGTGAGCCCCCCCCGGACTAAAGGGAATCCCACGAATAAGAAAGAAGCACACGGATCGTGTGTTTCTTTCAAGCGCTTGTGAGACGTTGGATCAGGGTGTGTTTCTTTTGAGGATTGTGAGCTGTTGGATCAGCAGTATCACGACCACTTCATGAGCCACATCAAGGTTTAATACATTCCATAGAATGCATTACATAAAAGGTTTAATACATTATTACACATGATCCAACGTCTCACAAGCGCTTGAAAGAAACACACCCCTGATCCAACATCACCAACATTATTCTACATAAACGGACTTGCCGGCTCGAAGGCCGTAGGATTGAGGGGAACGGCGGGAGGAGCCAGCCCCGTGGGCGGCCGCCCGGTTCTCGCGCGCACGTTTGCGGCGGAGGGCAAGATCCATGGAGGATGAGTCTTTCAGCGCCCAATCCAGCTCGGAAGCCTCCTTCGCCTTGAGCTGGTAGGCAGTCTTGGCTCGCTGGACAGGGTAGTCGCAGACAGACTGGAAGGAGGCTTCCATGGCCTCCTGTATCTGCAACCCACAACCCTCTTCCCCATCGTCGCTCCAGTCGAAGTCATCGTCGTCCTCCTCCTCCGCGAAGGAGCGGCGGCGCCAGGTGGAGGTGCGGCGGCACCTGGTGGAGCAGTAGGTAGGTAGCTGGGCATTCCTCTCCACGCCGGGCTCGTGGGCATACAGCGGGATAGGCTCCCACGGTTGTGCCCAAGCGCGCTCTGCCGAGCACGCTCGACCTCGTCCAGAAGGCGCTGCGGCAGGCGTGGCGGATCCATCTCGTGGAGACGATGCGTTCGTGGCTAGGAATGGTGGATTAGGGTTTACCCCGTCGGCGACAATATATAAAGACCTCCAGGGCAGCGCTGGGGGAGGACACGTGTCGTGACTGCAAAGCCCACCTTTAGTCCAGGTTGGTGTTACCAACCGGGACTAAAGAAGCACACGGATCGTGTGTTTCTTTCAAGCGCTTGTGAAACGTTGGATCAGGGGTGTGTTTTCTTTTGAGGGATTGTGAGCTGTTGGATCAGCAGTATCACGACCACTTCGTGAGCCACATGACCCGGTTGGTGTTACCAACCGGGACTAAAGAAGCACACGGATTGTGTGTTTCTTTCGAGCGCTTGTGAGCCGTTGGATCAGGGGTGTGTTTCTTTTGAGGGCTTGTGAGCCGTTGGATCAGGGTGTGTTTCTAGTCCCGGGCCGTGATACCACCCGGGACTAAAGAGGCCACGACCCTATATATAGCCCACCTCTCGGACATGTTTGGCACTCACTCTTTACTCATTGTAGTTCATTTTGTAAACAAAGCATTCAGACTCCCTGCATACGCCCAAACGCTGCATTTTGATATGCGGGCACTCACGAGCCAGTGTTGGGCTGTATGTAGGAGAAACCGTGTGTTTTGTTCTATATAGAAAATCCTTCAGTTCGTTGATCGAATACAAAATCCCCAAGGTGCTGCCCTCTCCCTCCCCTACCTAGGTGTTTGATCAAATTCCCCACTCATTTTTCAGATCTCGGCGACGATGTCCGCCTGTTGGATGCGAGGGGCGATGTACGGGACTGGGCTCCGTCGGGCTGGCACTGGGAGGTGGTATCTTGCAGGACGCGTAGCTTGGTGAGGAATCCGGGTGACGTCGTCGACCCAGATCTTGTTTGGTGGAAGTCGCGTGGGCCACACTCGGTGCAGGGGGCCGACCCCCGAGGAGGTGGTATGTCGCCGTATCAGGGAGGAGGACGAGCACATCAATCGCTATGTATTTATGTTGGATACGCCAGCGGTGTATAACAGTAGATGGATGGTTCTTCATAGGGATCCTTCTCACGTGAGTATTGACCCTGTGATGGTTCCTGCTCTTTGGGTGCGCAGCGCCGGCCGCTCAGCACCCCGTGGCTTAGGACCCGACAAAAGTTAGTGATATTATTCGTGATGTATTATGGTTAAATAAAAATGGACCCGAGCTATGTATTATGGTTTTCACCACATAAAGGTTTAATACATTACTACACATCACATAAAGGTTTAATACATTACATTGATTTACATAAATGCCATGAACCCTTCTTCGCGTATGTCCCTGGCCTATGATCGCTTCGGCCGTAACCATGGAGCATCTTCATTATTTAACGGGATGCTTGGGTCAGTTTTCACTGTGAAGGGCGGAATTTCATCAAACTTATCATAATCTGCTGACATGTCTGTCTTGTCCTCGACTCCCACGATGTTTCTTTTCCCTGAAAGAACTATGTGACGCTTTGGCTCATCGTCTGATGTATTCGTTTGCTTATTTTTTTCTTTTTTTCGGTCTGGAGGACATGTCCTTCACATAGAAAACCTGAGCCACATCATTGGCTAGGACGAATGGTTCGTTCTGTAACAACCAAGATTCTTGAGATCCACTGTTGTCATTCCGTACAGCTGGTCTACCTTTATCCCTTCTCCATTCATGTTGACCCAACTGCACCGAAACAAAGGGACCTTAAAAGTAGGTCCATAGTCAAGTTCCCATATCTCCTCTATGTAACCATAGTATGTGTCCTTTTGCCCATCTCGTCTGTTGCATCAAAGCGGACACCACTGTTTGGTTGGTGCTCTTTTTATCTTGGGCGATCGTGTAAAATGTATTCCCATTTATCTCGTACCCTTGGAAATTCAATACAGTCGAAGATGGTGACGCGGCCAACAAGTAGAGCTGATCTCCGACAGTGGTGTCATTCATGAGCTGTAATCGCAACCAACTGCCGAAGTCTCCATGTGTTTTTCTTTAATCCAGGAGTCATCCTCCCCGGGTTCTTGGAGCGTACATAATTCTTGTGTTCCTCGATATACGGAGCCACGAAGGTGGAACTTTGTAGAACTGTGTAGTGTGCTTGAGTTAAAGAATGCCCGTCCCTACATATCAGTGCTTTCTTTCCTAGCGTGCCTTTTCCACTCAGTCTCCCCTCATGCCGCGATTCAGGAACACCAATCGGCTTAAGGTCAGGAATAAAGTCAACACAGAACTCAATGACCTCCTCTGTTCCATAGCCCTTTGAGATGCTTCCTTCTGGCCTAGCACGGTTATGAACATATTTCTTCAAGACTCCCATGAACCTCTCGAAGGGGAACATATTGTGTAGAAATACAGGACCGAGAATGGCAATCTCGTCGACTAGGTGAACCAGGAGATGCGTCATAATATTGAAGAATGATGGGGGGAACACCAACTCGAAGCTGACAAGACATTGGACCACAGCCTTCTGTAAACTTGGTAGAGTTACTGGATCGATGACCTTCTGAGATATTGCATTGAGGAATGCACATAGCTTCACAATGGGTACTCGAACATTTTCCGGTAGAAGCCCCCTCAATGCAACCGGAAGCAACTGCGTCATAATCACGTGGCAATCATGAGACTTCAGGTTCTGGAATTTTTTCTTGCCATATTTATTATTCCCTTTATATTTGACGAGAAGCCAGCCGGGACCTTGATACTGCTCAGGCATTCAAAAAAGATTTCCTTCTCTGCTTTGGTAAGAGCGTAGCTGCTTAAGTATTGACGCCCTTTATCCGTCTGCTTGTTGTATGGGTCTTTCATACGTTGCTGGTCCTCCCGTGCTTCTGGTGTATCTTTTGTCTTCCCATACACGCCCAGGAAGCCTAGCAGGTTCACGCAAAGATTCTTCGTCACGTGCATCACGTCGATTGAAGACCGGACCTCTAGGACTTTCCAATAGGGTAGCTCCCAAAATATAGATTTCTTCTTCCATATGGGTACGTGGTTGTCAGCGTCATTCGGAACAGATAGACTGCCAGGACCCTTTCCAAAGATTACTTCTAAATCCTTGACCATGTCATATATAACATCACCATCAGGGAGGTTAGGCTTCTTCCGGCGATCTGCCTCACCGTTGAAATGCTTGCCTTTCTTTCTTACGGCATGACTGTTCGGAAGAAATCGACGATGCCCCAGGTACACATTCTTGTTTCCCAAATGTATACTTTCAGTCTTATCTAAACAGTGCGTGCATGCATTGTATCCCTTGTTTGACTGTCCTGAAATGTTACTAAGAGCAGGCCAATCATTGATGGTTACGAACAACAACGCTCGTAGGTCAAATTCCTGTTGTTTGTGCTCATCCCACACACGTACACCTGGTTCGGACCACAACTGCAAAAGTTCATCAACTAATGGCCTTAGGTACACATCAATGTCGTTGCCGGGTTGCTTCGGGCCTTGGATGAGCACTGGCATCATAATGAACTTCCGCTTCATGCACAACCAAGGAGGAAGGTTGTAGATACATAGAGTCACGGGCCAAGTGCTATGACTGGAGCTCTGCTCCCCAAAAGGATTAAAGCCATCTGTACTTAGACCAAATCTTAAGTTCCTTGCGTCATCTGAAAATGTCGGGAACTCTCTGTCGATTTTTCTCCACTGGGACCCATCGGCGGGGTGTCTCAACTTCCCGTCTTTCTTACGCTCTTCTTTGTGCCATCGCAACAACCTGGCATGCTCTTTGTTTCTGAACAGACGTTTCAACCGTGGTATTATAGGAGCATACCACATCACCTTAGCAGGAACCCTCTTCCGGGGGGGCTCGTCATCGCCTCAACATCACCAGGGTCATCTTGTCTGATCTTGTACCGCAGTGCATTGCATACCGGGCATTTATCCATATTCTCGTACTCCTCACCGCGGTACAGGATGCAGTCATTAATGCATGCATGTATCTTCTGCACATCTAATCCTAGAGGGCAGATAGCCTTCTTTGCTTCGTATGTAGTCTCGGGCAATTCGTTATCCTTTGGAAGCTTCGGCTTCATTATTTTCAGTAACTTCTCAAATCCCTTGTCAGAACAACCAGTCTCTGCCTTCCATTTCAGCAGTTCCAGTGTGGTACCGAGCTTTGTGCTGCCATCTTCGCAATTTGGGTACAGCAACTTTTTGTGATCCTCTAGCATGGCCTCCAACTTTAGCTTCTCCTTTTCTGTATCGCATTCTCGCTTTGCATCAGAAATGACCCCACCAAGACCATCAGCGGGCTCATCTGATGCCCGATGTTCACCTCCTTCTTCTTCAACGTCTTCCATTACAGTATCACCGCATTCCTCAGGGAACATAGGATAGTTGTCATCATCCTCCTCTTCTTCATTGTCTTCCATCTAACCCCTCTTTCTCCGTGCTTGGTCCAACAATTATAGCTGGGCATGAAACCTCTCCGAATCACGTGGTCTTGAATGGTTTCGGGTCAGAGTACTCCCTGACGTTCCGACACTTCTCACATGGACAAGGCATAAAATTATCACTTTGTTTGCCTCAGCCACTCGAGAAATTTATGCAGGCCTGCAATAAACTCGGAACTGCGTCGTTCGCCGTACATCCATCGCATCCGTGCATCCATCTGCATCATATATTAAGTTTATCAAATACCATTACAATAACATCTTGAATAGTGAAATGACCACCGTACATCGACACGTGCAATATTTCTGTATCAATTACAGATGAAAAGGATAAAGTTGCTAACCTCGGGAGGATATCATTTGTGTGAACTTAAGTGTGGCTCGGGCATTTCATCGAACACATCTTGTGCGTGGCAAAGGAAAAAAAAATAGCACCCACTTCCCACCAATCCAACAGAAAAAAAAACAGAGAGAGAAGAGAGGGGTGGGTTACTTATAGGCAGCAGGGAGAGAGGTGGGTTACTTATAGGCAAGGGAGGACCGGGACCAAAGCTTCGCGGCACGCCACGTGTCCGGCTCTGGAGCTTTGGTCCCGGTTCGTGGCACGAACCGGGACTAATGTGCCCAACCGAACCGGGACCAATGCTCCACAGACCCTTGGCAGCTCGAACCGGGACCAGTGCCAGGCATTGGTCCCGGTTCTTCCCTGAACCGGGATTAAACCCTAGTTCAGCTCTGGACGAAAGACTGGTTTTCTACTAGTGGTAGCTTCCTCCGGACACACCGCGGAAGAGCCAGTGCACGGTGCCGCCGCACACCACGGCGCTGTGCTGCTGGAGCGTTGCACGGACACCAGTGTCCAGACTGCTGGAGTGGGAGTGCCATCCTTGAGACTCGCCGGACGACGAGAAGGTGTGGATAACCGAGTCCATCTTCTTGTTTCGGACGGTAGCACTAACAACCATCACCTTGAAGAATTCGCAAAAAAAAAAACCATCACCTTGAAGAAGGCTGACCGTCCATGGATGTTGTCTGAGCTCGGCCAGTCCTCGGCCGTGAGCATGACATAGCCGATCATGTCATTGATTCCCGGAGAAGACACCAGAGGTGGGAGCACACGGACCGTGCCGGCGAGAGGGTTGCACACGGCCAGAAGGATCGGGTTCTGCCGGTTGGCATCGACGCCATGCTGGTTGAGCCGCACGAGAAGAAGGCCGTGGCGGGAGGCGAGCGGCAGCGCGTAGTCAAATAAGCGGGGCGCAACCCCAGGGACGAAGGACCTGAGATCATGGCGACGAGGCCCCAACAGCGCCGGGGTGAACCTCGGCGTGGGGAGCCTTCCACGGCGCCGTTGCTGAGCAAAGAAGCCAGCGAGCACGCGGCCGGGGACGACGGAGCGGTCGGCGACGATGTGGCTCCACCTCTTGCATGCCGTGGCGCTGCGGAAGAGGGTGGCCGCGTCCCTGACGCGTGCGAGGATCTCAAGGATCACGTCGTCCGGAAGAGACGCCTCCATGTTCCTTCGGCGATCTGTGCGCACGCGATTACAAGGATTGACTGGGTATCTGGAAGTACACACTAGTAATGATGATCTTGATTGATTTCCTTTTCTTTCCAGGTTTCTTTCCTCTTTTTGGCCGGGTCGGAGGTTTCTTTCCTAGTTTACATGTATTATGTATTACTAGTATTGAGGTACATACATTAGATAGTACATAATTTATTTGCTTTTTAGATAAATTAATTTTGTTTGGTTGAAGCTGAATCGTATCTAAGGAGGCACGAGTCTCTTCTCTTCGCGAGATCCGTTTTTTGCCGGAGAAACAAAAGTAGTTCCATCTTGCGGCCGGCGGTGGCATGAGTCTGCTCTGTACACGAAAAAAATATTGATACACAAAATAGGGTTCCACACCATGTACGCACGACCACGAGTTCCCTAATGAAACCCAAAACATAAAAAAGGATCAGCCGCGCTCGAACGTTCCGTAACTGGCCACGCGCCCGCGGGAGATAGATATACTCATGGCCGACGACGGCGGAGGCCGACGAGAAGAGCGAGTTCAGGACTTTGTGCTCCATGGCGTGCATAACCTGGGCGATCTTCGCCGTGTCCGCGCTCCGGTGGTCCTATTCCGCCACTGCTCCGTCGATGCGAACATCGCCGTCCAAGCCCTGGCTACCGTCGGCCTCATCGTGGGGATTCTCGGCCTAGCCATTGGTATCATCAGCTGCACCCTCGACATCCACAGGTTCCTACATGGGAATACAGAGGGCAAGCGCCAAGACTAATAAGTATAGATTTAGCCATGCTTGCATTCATGGACGTGCTTGGCTAACCGATCTACTCCCTCCGTTCCAATTTAATTGACTTGCTATGCACCACATGTGGATGTATCTACACGTCTAGATACATCCACATGTGGTGCATAGCAAGTCAATTAAATTGAAACGGAGGGAGTAGCTACTCACGTGCACTCATGTAGTCGTCTGCGATGCCTTTGTTGGACTGTATGTGTTCATTCCGTCTTCATATTCACTACTTTTATGCGTGAGTCTTGGCTATAGTTTTTCTTTCTGACAATAATAAGTACCGCTTTATTCATTCATAATAAGCGCTACCAATTTTCTTTTATTAAAAGAAGAAAAGCCTAACATCTTACAGGATGGAGCCAAGAAATTGATGGATTTTTTATTCATCTATCACGTCACACCACTATGAATTTGTTGCTAATTAAAAGAGAATCTCCAGAAGCCTGATCTGGGTAATGTGTCATGGGCACTCAACAATAGCATCCTCATAGATAACGAGAAATCCCCAAGGTCAGTGTAAGTGTACCGGGTTGTCCATTAACTGTCCCGGTTTCAGTGTGCGCGACATGAGGCATAATCATATTGTTATGTACTACTTTCTTACCATGTATAAGTACATTTTTATTTGAAGACATTTTACCTCGATGGTTTTAGTGTACAGCCAATCTGAAGTAGTGTTACTTGATCTCAAACTGCCCAAACCAGCTTACAGTGTTAAACGGCACAAAATCAGAGTTAACTTCTTGTGCATGGGGGTATCAGTGAGGAATGCATTTTTAATGATGTAACCGTGATAATTTCGTGAAAAAATGATGTAACAGTGATAAGTAATCACTAAAGACGCATCTGTGCTGCAAAAAGTTATTCCCGGTTCATATAAACTTTTAGATAACATCATCATTATTTTCAGCACACAAAATGCACATAACGACATGATCGATTTCTCACTGGAGCCAGTATACAACCCAACATGCTTATACCTCATTGCAAGAAAAGTAGAAATACGGGGAACCTAGCAATATTATTTCTTTTGAAGCCAATATACAACCAACACGGGTACCCAACTTTTAATGTATTTTCGTATGGATAAAAATAAAAGCCATAACAAAAGTAGCGAGTGCTCTGCCTGCCTAACCTATGTTATGTCGCATCCCCACAGCCGCTGCGACGTCTTTGCCTGGCGCCTTTTCCACGACGTCTCCTTCTCGTCCTTGGAGCCACCTCACCGCTAGGAGATGAGAGGGGAAGCATGGAGTCCCTAACGAAAATAGAATTTAAATGCATGAGCAAGCTAAATAACCAACAGTGCTGTGACACCATGAGTAGTAGAATGGACACTTAACCAACCCTAGCTTACTCACAATTCAGTGATCCTGCAAACAAAAACAAGAAACATGTACATCCGATTGTCTAGCTATATACCTGGTAGTGCCAAGACGAGAAACAAAGAAAATCGGCCAATCTATCTCCAAGGGCACGACATCCTGATTGGTGACGGGGCGTATGCGTGGCCAGTCCGCCACCTCCTCCACAGTCCCTGATTCGAGGTCAGCGGTGTACACACACCGCTGTCCGTTGTTGACAAGCAATGTCCCACGCCAGGGACGAAGCTAGAAAAAATTGGCACGGGTGTCAGGCAACCAATGCCGACTGTACAAGTACAACTATGGAAGGGCAATACAAATAATTTCACAGGCAATATAACTAAATTCACGTTGTAATACAGAAAATGAAAAATTTCAGAGCCAACAATAATAGTTGTCATATGAAAAAGCTTGTCATACCGAGTACAAATTGAGAGAAGTAATAAAACGACTTGTTTACACATCCAGAAAAAATCCCAGAAAAATGAAACTTCCTGAAAACGAATAGAAAGAACATATTACATCCGCAACAACTAGACGGGAAAAATATACAGGAAAGAAAAACAAAAGATATAAAGTGACACGGAACTCACATTTTAGAGCTTCCTTTCTCGATCTTTAATCTTCTTAAATATATCAATCACATCATCATTCATGATGGTAGAAAATATATCTTTCTCCACATAGCAAATCATAAGATCACTCATGAACTTCTCACACATTTTATTCCGCAGAATACTCTTGACAATATTCATTGCTGAAAAGCATCTCTCCACTAATGCTGTGGCGACCGGCAAAATTAACACCAATTTTAGAAGTTGATACACCAATGGAAACGAAAGATGCTTCTTAGTGTCCACCAAGAGTTTGGCAAGATCAGCAATGCTATCTAAATCCGCAAACCGTTCGTCCGCTCGCACATTGTCAATGTAAATGCGAAGTTTATGACCAAGATGCATCAGTTTTGATGAAACGAAATCATTAGGATAAAACTCAGCTAGCTACAATAAGCTCTCGATGTTAAATGCAGCGAATGAGTTTTTTGGGATGAATGATGCCATGTGAATAAGCAGTGCTGAATTTAGTTCATTGAATCTATCATCAAAGTCTCGAAGTTGCCAATCAATAACAGAGTTAAGACACTCTATTTGGTAATGATGAAGGTTTGTGATGTTTCTTTTTTGTCGTGTATTATGCCGATTGACATATTCATCATGCATGTTTAGTTTCAGAATGCCATGCTCTTCACAAAATGAATATACCTTCTCTAGAAGTGATTCCCATCCATTTTCTCTTAGCTGTTGCAGATCATTCCTTGTTGACTGAACACATGACATGGCATTCAAGATGTCCTGATCCTTCTGTTGCAAAGCATGAGACAAAGTATTGGCACTCCCTAATATATGTAACATCATATGTAAATAGAACACAAAGTCGAAGGTTCCAAAATAGGATAGAAGGCCACGTGCTTCACTTTTCCTGGAACTTCTCTTTCCTTCCTTCGATACATATTTCAGGACACTAATAACTGATGGGAACAACTGAACAAGGCTAGAGAGAGAGTTTTGTAGTGTGAGCCCCAACAAGTTTCTCCCGTCCTCTTAAGTGATTGATCTTGATTTAGCCTTGTGCCGGTACTAATTTTTCCACTACTTATGGCTTTTAATACATTCTCTCGATGAATCTCTCTAATCATGTCCTTTCTTTTGCAAGAGGCTCCAACCACATTGAAGAGAGTAGAGATCATGTAAAAGAAATCTGCAATATCATCATTCCTCTTTGACACTGCCACTATAACCTGGAGCTGATGAGCAAAGCAATGCACATAATATGCCGAACTATTCTCTTCTAGAATTTTAGCTTTCAAACCATTGAACTCACCACACATATTGCTTGCCCCATCATAACATTGACACTAGTACAGAACGACACTATGGCAACGGGCGCAAACCTTCTATGGCAACGGAGAAAGCGTCCGTTGCCCCGCTTCCGATACTGATGTGAAGCGAGTCATCAGCAACGGTTATTTTACCCGTTTCCATTGTTGGTCGTATATATTAAAAAAATACGTCATGCCCTATCCAACTTCTCATTGTACTCTAGCCATCCATGATATTCTTTAAACCAATCTGGATTAAATCTTCGTGGAGCTCCTGCAATGAGTTTTTGTGGATATTTATATCCCGCTTGCCGCCTGTAAGGTCCTCTAGTTAAATACATTCTCCTGATGTCATCTTGCTTCTGAGGATTTCGACTATATTGTGGTATTCTTTTCCGATCAGCCGGATCATATCGAAGATCATCTAAATCAATCTCTTCAGGAACCGGAGGCGTTGGTGGTCTTGGTGCACTAGGCCTTGGTGGCCGTGATGCATTATCTTGTTCTTGTCTAAATCTAAGTGGCCTTGAACTCTCAGCTGAATCAAAACTTTGCGGTGCTGTTCCTTTCAACACATATCTGTCCATAATCTCCTAAGTGAAACAACCGAAAAAGCAAGATGGGAAATTTTAGTTTGGGGTCCTGGGAGTGGCGACGTAGAATCAGCAGGCCGGAGAATCTCGGATGATTACTTCGTTGCCGGCGGCCGGCACTGGAGATAGGGAATTAGGGATTGAGCTTTCTAGGGCTCTTTGGCTGTTTGGCCGCTGGGATCGAACAGGCGAGAGAGACGAAACTTTTTTAATTCCAGGGTTTCTCTGAATTTGGAAGTTACCACTTAGCAGGTTTCCATACCAAGGCTCAATACAATCAAGTCCGTAGCGTCTACCGATTTCGCATCCGTGCGTATACTGCCGTGTACACGGTACATGCCGTATATTATTAGGAGACTAATCGTTGTTTGTGTCTTGTGTTTTGGGCTTTTGATGTTTCTGAATTTCAGTCTTCTACAGTTGGGCTAGGTCGCTAGGATCAGCCATGATTTTTTACTGGGTTCAGATGACAATTTTTGTAACACTGCTTAGCTGAAACGGCGAGAGTCACTGGTGTCAGCTGACACCAGTGCTTGTACAGGAGCTCCGTCCCTGTCCCACGCTTTTCTCCTAAAATGTATGGCTCGCTTCCTCGAGTCACCTCCTTTGGTTGCAGTAGTTCGATCGTCTGCTTGCACAGCCATTCTGGAGCAGCATCCGAACTCAGTTGATGTGTCCATATCTCTAGTTGGGAACCTGTATTTTGCATACGTAGTACCGAGAGAGTGTCGTTGGTTGTCAGGCTAAGACATGGCTGGTCTGTGTCATAGATCATCGGGAAGGGGGGCCTCATCAAGGAGATGTGGTGGCCATATGCCTTTAGGCTAACAACATAGAAACACCGCATGCACAAGTTACGTAAAAGCCAATGTGCAGTCCCGTGGCACACAAATGGCGTACGTCGCTTTGACAGAAAGATCCATAACATCCGGCTACCACAGGGCCGTCAAAGTCCGGATCCGTACGGTCTCCAACTTGCTTCGTCAGACGAGAATGTGTGCAGATCAAACTTTAAACTTAGGTCACTATGGTTGGAGCGGGCAATTATTACCACTTTGAAGAATGAGGAGTTGCTCGGCTGCTCGTCTTCGCCGGAGCGACATTCCGTGTCGGTTAGAAGGGCACACAGCCATTGTGCTCGTAAGCATTGGCGCAGAAGGAGAAGCATCTAAGAGGAGGGAGAAGCATCCAGATGCCGACGAGCAGGTTGCACACGGCCAGATGGATGATCCACCGTTCCTCTTGCGGTCGACGCGGCGGGATGAGGCGCACGAGGAGATGGCCGCAGCGCGAGACGAGCCGCACCGCGCGGTACAATCGGTGTGTGGAGCCACGCAACAAGGACTTGAGGGAACGACGCCCACGTCCCAACGGCGACTGAGGGGTCGGGACGAGCAGTTTGGGCATCGATGGGCCGGTCGTGGTATTTTTGTACGGCGGGGGTTTGCGGGCCGCCGCACGCCAAAGCAAATCTGCGGCGCCGCTCTGTAGCACCGTCCGTCAATGATTGAGTCGTCGATATAACCAGGCTCAGATTCAGCAACTAGGCTCCTCGCTTCAGATCTCCTCGCTTTAGCTAGCCAACTGCTCATTGTGCTCCATATTAATCTTCAGATTCAGCTTCAGGAAACGTGCTGCTCATTCTGCTTCAGATTCAGAAAATAGGCTCCTCGCTTCAGATCTCCGATCCAGGTTCCTGCTCTTCCCTTTTTCCGTAGTTCCATCCACCGCTGCTTGCTTCAATGCTTCCTTCACGAAACTTGCTCCGTTTGCTTCAGATCTCTACAGAGCTAAGGTAATAGCCAGAAGTAACTCCTCTTGTCTTCGTGGCTCCGCATCGATATAAGGTATCCGCAGCTAAATTATACTCACTCCATATCAAAATATAAGTTCTTTTAGTCTTTCTACACGCATGTATCTTAACATATTTTAGTGCAAGATTGACAATGTGTGTAGAAAATGATTAAAATATCTTATATTTTGATACGGAGGGAATAGGAAACGGTGAGGAGGTCACAAGACAACAACAAAAGCAGTCTAGCCAAGCAGTTCTATTTTTATCTTTTCGATTTTGGTTTCAAATTTACTAAAGAACAAGCAATCAACAGTCTGAATTAACCGAGGAAGCCCCAAAATTTTGCAATTTGGCTATATGTTAACCACCATATCAATGCTAGCTTTTAGATATCAGCAATTGATATCTTGAACTGCTTAAACTGATATGATGTAGATTGTTTGCTATAGAATAACCATGAAATTCATTTGCCTAATCCCTCTTAGGGGTCCTTGTATTGTATTTAGTATTTAGTTTCAGTGCAATGGTTGGATTCTGTGTCAGGGTCAACTAGGACAAAATCAGTTACATGGGCTAGAAATCTCCATTCAACCTGTAAAATATATACGTGTAATCTTTGTCAACTAACTGTTTCATATTCATTTTCGGACGAAGAAAAATACAATGGACAACACAAGTGTCACTCCAAGGCTTATGTCGCTTCATTTCTTAGAAGAAATTACAAATAACTTCTCTAACGATCGGAAAATTGGTGTTGGTTCATACGGAAGTGCCTACAAGGTATGATTTTTTTTTAACAGTAGAACGTATGATTTGAAACCTATGTGTGGTTTCTACAAAATAGTATCATATAGTTTCACGTAGAGGGGTCACACTTTGTGTATTGATACGCACACCACACATCGTAGGATTAACACACGGACAACTTTATTTACTGCACTTCTAATTTTACGTGTTACTTCGTGTTAATTAAGAAAACATTTCTAATAACAACACAGACCTATAAGCACTTCTTCTTAAATATATGTATTCAGCCTCATCCCAATGATTGACACACATCACACATTGTAGGAGATTTTAATTATCATTACCATGGATGCTCACGTTCACTAGCCACACAAGTGTCTACAAGATATCCGGTTACCAACCAATAGCCAGATTTTCCGGTAACCGCGGTAACCCGAAATTCCGAGCACCGCTGGGAAATATATCCTACCGGTAACCAAAACGTTGGTTACTACTACCTTCCATACCTGATCATGCCATGTTGTGCCTTTTTCTTTCCCATGAAGGACAAATAGGAATATAAACTATAGAGGATGTGGGCCACTTCATATTCAAACATAACTTGGTACCATTTTCTAGTTTATACATGTTACATCAAAATATATTGGTATGAAGAAGGAGAAAAGTAAATTTTCGATGTCCGATAATGTACAGGGAGAGCAGAAAAATGGGGAGACGTTTGCTGTGAAGCTGCTTCATTACAATCCAGAACTTGATGATTTAGAATTTAAGGAGTATCTCAACCTTGCATGTCTCCAACACAAAAATGTTGTGAGGTTAATTGGCTATTGCCATGAAACTCGAAGAGAATTCCTACCGTTTAATGAGAAAATTGAGCTAGTCGAGGTGACCAAAAGAGCACTTTGCTTCGAGTACTTGCCTAATGGAAGCCTAGACAAGTGTCTATCTGGTATGATAAATAGTGCATTATCTATATTAGGAGGTAGGAAGTTACATTTAATTCACAACACAAATATTTTGAGTATGATCTTTTTTTCTTGAAGCAGATGAACTTAATGGACATGATTGGCACACACGCTATACAATAATTAAGGGGATCTGCCAGGGGTTGAAATACCTTCACGAGGATCTAGAATCTCCTATGTACCATTTGGATTTAAAGCCGGCCAATGTATTGCTAGATGAGAACATGGTTGCAAAACTAGCGGATTTCGGCTTGTCAAGGCTGTTCGGAGGAGAAACAACACAAATGACAAAAAGTGCTATAGAACACTGTAAGCTTATATACTTCATGGAAACTAAAATTTCTGTACCGCAAATTTTTCTTGCACATATTATTCATAATATATGTGTTGTATCATGCAGTGGGTATGTCCCCCGGAATTCATAGATGCGTCTATTATCACAGATAAGTTTGACATATTCAGCTTGGGAGTTGTAATGATAAAGATATTGACCGGACCAACAGGTTACTTTCGAAGTGAGGAGATGTTGTCCCAAGAATTCATAGAGCTTGTAAGACAACTGCCTTTACTGACATGAATACTATAGGTTTCACCCATAAAATTGCAATCTTCTTAAATATACGACCATGTTTGGTGTCAAAATAATTATAGGTCCATGCGAAGTGGAGGAGCAGGCTACATGCAGCATCGTGAACATGTTAGATTCATGTTCTGAACAAGTGAAGATATGCATCGAAATAGCTTTAAGCTGTTTGCAACGCGATCGATACGAAAGGCCGAGTATAGGGTTAATCGTCAATAAGCTGAATGAGACGGAGACTTTGATACAGTCTCCCGATGAAGACATAGGGTCATCGATATACAAGGTTTGATCGCTAATTCCATATTTTTATTATTTGCTTAGTTTGTTTTAATCTTACTAAATAAACAGAGTTAGACATACCCACATGTCTATGATGACCATGATTTTCTTTTTCTCGATCGAGATTTCCGGTAACAGGATATTTCGTTTCCGTTCAAAAAATGTTGATATTGCTCAAAAAGTATGGAGAAATTTGGATTTAAACATCCAAAATGAACAAACATACCTCCTATGTCGTAACTAGCGTACCAACAGGAGGTTTGGCCTAGTGGCAAGGTTCGTCCATGGTCGTGGGTTTGACAAGCGGGCGCGTGGCTTAAAAGGAAGGAATGCTCTGATCGCTGCGACGCAGCAGAAATATTCTTTTTTTCACGGAGCCAAAAGACGAAAATATCTAGTATGTGGTAACTGGATTTATCGGTGCCCTCTGGTAAAAAAGTAGAGTAACTAAAAACAAAATACCTGATAGCGACCAGACCTGGATTTATTTTAGAAGTCATCCAGAAAATAAATTGCAGTAGTGCTAGTTACACGCTTACACTACGTCTCATCCTTGAATAGGAGTAATTAATTCTCTAGTTGTTTGGAAAAATGACGCGCGTTATAAAAACAAAAGTATCATGGAACTCACTTTTAAAGTATCTAGAGAAAAAAAATCCGACAAAAGAGATACAGTTAACCGTGCGCTGCCAGACCAACCCATCGACGAGAGTCAACTGAGACACGCGACCAGTCCAAGTTTTCTACATAAATATTTGGAAGCAAATAGGGACTCGTATCACTGTTTTTTTTTGAACAAAGGAGAGCCCGAAGGGCCTGAATGCCATTAACTGCAACAGCGGCGGGTACATGTTACATAGGGAACCAGTGAAAATACAGAACTAGCAACTAGGTCCCTATAATTTACAAAGAAGGCCCTACTGAGAAAATAGAAAAAGCGATCAGGTCCTCCGCCGCACCTGAGGAAGAGAGAGCTCCAGCCATGACCATCTTCACCGGCGCCGGGGACTAGACCACTTGGCACCGAGTCGACGTTGAGCGCCACGACGAGCTCAACACAGGGCCTCCGCGTGGAGGTTGAAGAAACGCCGGGGAACTCCGGCGAGCGTGGCCACCAGATGACCTTCAAAGTCGGCCGGCAATCAGAGGCCGCCGAGTGCGTATTCCAGAATAAGGCACCTCCACTCCTAGGCAGATTGACGCCGACAACGAATCCGGCAGGGCGCCATCTCCTCCCAACGCCACCAGCGCGAGCAGAGAAGATTCGCAGA
Organism: Poa pratensis; assembly: GCA_947311845.1. NCBI lineage: Eukaryota > Viridiplantae > Streptophyta > Magnoliopsida > Poales > Poaceae > Poa > Poa pratensis. The sequence continues at coordinate 2,137,199 of CAMZMU010000027.1, forward strand.
GCCACACGTACCGCCGATGCCCAGCTGCCGACACCAAACGAGCTTATTGAAGGAGTTGGCACAGTCGCTCCGCCCAGTCGTCCACGGCACCTCACCGCCACGACCAGCAAGAACACCACCGCCGGCCACCACACGCAGCTTGCGTGCGTCGATGGCAACCTCCAAAACGTACGGCATGATGCCGAGACCAGCATAAAGCCGAAACAAGCAAAAGCTACCTTTATTCCAACTACTATATACAGTCCTAGATCCGGCGCCTCTCCTAGTCCATCTCTGGCCAGCTACTCCGGCGAGACGGCCATCATATCGGCCCGGCTTTTCACTGACGACTCTCAAGGGGGTGGAAGACGGGAGAGGCTTCGCGAGAAAGGGTCGTCGTACGGGCGGTATGAACTGCTCGGACTCGTATCACTGTTGGAGTTAACTCTTGGGCTGCTCGGGGCATTTAAATCCTCAGCCAAGAGAAACCTAGTTAAAGGCACAGCTGCAAGTGATTTATTTGTGTGGTACCTAGATATTTTTATGTCAGTGCTCGTACTTTAACAATGAGGTTGATCATTTCTTACTTGTAGATCTGCCATTGCATTTCAAGCCAAACAGGATTGATGGATAACCCGCTAAACAAATGGTTCTCCTACACACTAGCTGTTACCGACAACAGAGGAAAAAGGCACCAGCCAGTAATTTCCACCATTTGCCAACCAGAAGATGATGCATCAAACTTCAAGGTCAGTTGGCCTTTTGGACTTGACTCATTCTCACTTACATGCGACGATATTGTTTGATATTTCTCTTTTGTTGCACGCTTAATATCCAGGAACCTATCCGGCCAAAAATTGAGGTAACGTATGCTCTTTTCAGTTTGCCTGGTTTTCATTTTGCTTATTTCTTTTGGACTATTTTAACAACATTATCAATACAGTTCATTGACTGCACGGAAGATTTTGGACTTGTGATGGCAATAGATGTTCACCCAACGGAGCCTTGGTATGTCTCATGCTTCTTGTATCTATATTTACTTAGCATCTAGGCCACTCCAGCGACTATCTCTGTCTATATATCCGATGACAATTAGACGATATATCCGATGATATGTAGTTATGTTAGAGAAAAGATATGTGCATTTTATTTATCACTCTTTTTTATAAAATGTATTTTAGTATGATGATGCTAGCTTGAACATATAAAATATATGCAAATACGGCCATGTCAATCGATATCTCTGTCTATATTGGTTGACACATGTGAAACGAATAAGAAATGGTGTGTTATATCTATAGCGGTAGAACCTGGTTAGGAGGGAGGATGATGGAGAAGGACGTGACCAAAGAAGATGTCTAGGAAAGGTGCTTGGGGCGGGTCAACAGTCTATGGTTAGGTTGGGTTTAAAGGGTAAATGATAATGGGATAAGTGTGTTAGCCCAATCAAAGAAGTCATCTATCATAAATGCCACATGGATTATCTTTTCATATCCCAAACAACTTAAAAATAATAATACAGTGGTAAATTTTGGTGGCAACAATTTTTGTAAAGTGACTTCTTATTGAAAGTGTTCTGCTTTTCCAGTCTTGGACTGATGTTTCATATTAACTAGCTGTGTGGCCCGCGCGATTGCGCGGCTAGCATTGATATAACAAAGATATATTCATATCAAATGTATAATTTTATTCTGGATACTATATTAGATAACTATTTAAAATCGACGAAAATATATGATTGAATTTGTATACTCGGCTTATTGAGCTGCCAATTGCTTCTATATTCCAATCTACGGCGTATAATATTTGTACATGTTAAAAATGGAAAACCGGAATACATCCAAATCATTGTTTAGGCTTCGAAGTTTTCTTATGCAGAAGTTGGCTGCACCATTATTTTTTATTGTTTCAAAATCCAGCAATCAAATGAGTCTCGGTGCTGGTTGAGTGATTTTTCCATGTCATGCAACATTAATAAATATTGATTTTGTAGTAGCTGGATACATTAACCTGGATACATATCATGCACATCAGCTATAGTAGCTTCGTAATATCGTAGTGTTTTCTCTTCCGCAGCGTATCTATGTTATCTGTCACACCCCCCACATTTTTCTTTACAAATTCAGCATCCATGTCTCTCACACATTATATAGCGTGTTCATCCTTCCAAGGCTCAGTGTATTGTATCGACTGGATACGATGTAATATTTATTGAAGCGTCCTAATAGAAAACTTAACACTGTACGTTGCTTACTACTTTTCTTGTGCAACCAAAAATATGTTGTACTTCCTCATTTCTAATAAAATAGCTAGGTTAGACACATTCACGCATTATGGAGACCAGACTATTGTTCTTAAAGGCTTTCATGTGTACCTCCTGTGAGTGGTCTTAGATTAATTCTTGTTTGCCACTTTTGTGCTACTTCCAACCTCGATGAACTCCACCAGTGATCAAGCATCATTTGCTCCTTCAAACAATATGTCCTAATTATTTTTGACCATGTTTTGTATATTGTCCTACCGATGCATGTTAATATATATCAGCAACAAATAAATATTGGTACATAACAGAATGTTAAGCATATATAAATCCAACTATTAATTTTAAATTACAATTTCTTCACAAAATGACCATTTAACGATCTCTTCAGTGGCACGCCTTTGCCTAAATCCTGAATTGATTATTGTTTCACGCGATATCCGCAGCAGCTGGCCCAGAGCTTACACATGTCTCTAGGTGGGTGAAATGATCAATAGCGTATTACAAAATATTATGGTGATATTTCAGTAGAGATGCACAAAGAAACATACAAATAAGAGGATTTTCTCTAATAGCTGCATACTTGAGCCTGCGTGGTACACCAAAAACTTACTTGAGCTGATTACCTCACCAATCGCATGTGCAATCAAAAAAATATTTCAAGAACTACTACTTCTTACCTATTAAGACCATCAATTTTCACCGTTGCCGCTCAGCACAATATCCCCTGTGCTTAAAAGAAATGACAACTATGACAACAATATATCTTGCCTATCATGATGCCCAAGACTCCCAGAATCATAGTTTTGATCAATGTGGTCCTGAAACTTCAAATTTCATTGAAACACCATATGATCTGTCGGTAAAATTGACAATCAAAATCATTATCTTAATTGTGTAATCACCCGGATAATGTATTTTCTCTGCTGATAAGATATTTGTACAACCATAATAGTTATGATAATCAGCTTGATGTTTAATTTCATTTGGCTAAAAACAGCAACCATGAGGTCCTTAAGGAATCAGAATACACATAATTCTAAAGCTGGTCTTCTATAGATATACTCAACGATCTCATAGTGCTTAAAGAGTAAGAGTCAGATCTTCCAAGTGCAAAGAACTGTCCGTCTACCAATATTTCTGCTTCCTATACTTCATCATCAGTATAAATTTAGAGATGAGAAAGGAGATTACCTCGCTTTGATGTTTCCTCATGTATTTTGTACTCTCATGTAGCACAATTCATAGACTGAAGTTTAATTGATCCACTAATAAACCACAGTATACTTTAGCTTGAAGATCTGCAACATCTATGTACCGAGGAGTCCAATCATCTATGGCAACAAATTCAGGATGTAGAACATGAAAGACATGCATACGACAGTGTTGCAGTTCGTAGCATCAATTAGCATGGATGATGGAGAACGCCTCGTCTTCTGAGGCCAATCTGTAAGCGCGGCATGAATCATGGGCGACTGGACTGCAACATCAGCAGGTCATTAACCGGATAGCTCATCTCAGACCCAGGTGGTAGCTACGCGATGATCCCTTGCGGCTTGTCTCAGCAGAACTGCAGAAGTAGCAGACGCCAAAGTCTGAAAGATGAACATGCGTGGTACACCAAAAACTTACTTGAGCTGATTACCTCACCAATCGCATGTGCAATCAAAAAAATATTTCAAGAACTACTACTTCTTACCTATTAAGACCATCAATTTTCACCGTTGCCGCTCAGCACAATATCCCCTGTGCTTAAAAGAAATGACAACTATGACAACAATATATCTTGCCTATCATGATGCCCAAGACTCCCAGAATCATAGTTTTGATCAATGTGGTCCTGAAACTTCAAATTTCATTGAAACACCATATGATCTGTCGGTAAAATTGACAATCAAAATCATTATCTTAATTGTGTAATCACCCGGATAATGTATTTTCTCTGCTGATAAGATATTTGTACAACCATAATAGTTATGATAATCAGCTTGATGTTTAATTTCATTTGGCTAAAAACAGCAACCATGAGGTCCTTAAGGAATCAGAATACACATAATTCTAAAGCTGGTCTTCTATAGATATACTCAACGATCTCATAGTGCTTAAAGAGTAAGAGTCAGATCTTCCAAGTGCAAAGAACTGTCCGTCTACCAATATTTCTGCTTCCTATACTTCATCATCAGTATAAATTTAGAGATGAGAAAGGAGATTACCTCGCTTTGATGTTTCCTCATGTATTTTGTACTCTCATGTAGCACAATTCATAGACTGAAGTTTAATTGATCCACTAATAAACCACAGTATACTTTAGCTTGAAGATCTGCAACATCTATGTACCGAGGAGTCCAATCATCTATGGCAACAAATTCAGGATGTAGAACATGAAAGACATGCATACGACAGTGTTGCAGTTCGTAGCATCAATTAGCATGGATGATGGAGAACGCCTCGTCTTCTGAGGCCAATCTGTAAGCGCGGCATGAATCATGGGCGACTGGACTGCAACATCAGCAGGTCATTAACCGGATAGCTCATCTCAGACCCAGGTGGTAGCTACGCGATGATCCCTTGCGGCTTGTCTCAGCAGAACTGCAGAAGTAGCAGACGCCAAAGTCTGAAAGATGAACATAAGAGCGATTTCTCCGCTTAGAGTTGAACACTGATTTTTCTTGAACACGTGATTCCATTCAATTCAACATCTACCGTGCATATGCATATGCTGCACGCCCAACGGCTTGTCGGCAAGATCGGAAGGCACACCGGCCGGCCGCAAAACTTCTTCTAGCAAACTCGCCTCCGTGCTTATGCATATGTCCATAATCTGTACGTGAGTCAGCTATTTCTTTGCTTGTGATGGCTGCCGGCATCAAGCGATCAACACCGCTTCATTGGATACACCACGATGGATCACCGACGTAACCTCCAGCCTGAACGCCACACTCTGATAGGATCAATCAGCCCATCACTGTACGTGAGCGACGCCTTCTGTGAGCACGGTCTCACGGCTAGAACCCTGACACTGCCGCCATGTCGTGTATCAATCTGATCGTCGTCATGGCCGTCAAAATTGATCGATCTGATCGTCATCACGGCCGGCGGCATTGATCAATCTGATCCTCGTCATCGCCAGCAGTAGAAGACGCAAGTTGGAATCCACGAATCTCATGGACGGCAAAATTGATCGATCTAATCGTCGTCACGGCCGACAGCATTGATCGATCTGATCCTCATCATCGCCGGCAGTAGAAGACGCAATTTGGAATCCACGAACCTGTAATGGATCACTTGAATTCATCCACGTTCAGATTACGTAACAACCGTCGAAGGCAGTAGAAGACGCAAGTTGGAATCCACGAACCTGTAATGGAGCACTTGAATTCATCCACGTTCAGATTACGTAACAACCGTCGAAGATGTCGTGGACGATCGGAGGCAGCCCATGCCGCCATGGCATTCAGCTTGGTAACCTTGTTAGGCAGGGGAGAATTGGGGCTAGGTATGTCGTGGTCTTGTGGCGGCTGAGAGGGCGACATCAGGAAGAGAAGCGGACCGGCCATGCCGTGGAGCGATCGTATGTATGGATCGACTGTGCTAGACGATTTCTGGATGGATTGTACATGAGGTCTGGGAGACCTTTCCTACTCCAGTGCGATGGGGAGTCCTGTACGTGGATCATTTATTGATGTACATGGGTGTTCTTTCCTTCCACGATTTCAAGAGGGAGACGTGGGGAAGATGGACTTTCCTTATGCGATTTCAAGTGGGAGACGTGGGGAAGATGGACACTGTATATGCACGTATGGAAATCGACACCGGCCAGACGTTACGAAAAGAAAATCTTGGCCGTTGTTTGTGACTTGATTATGTCTGGCTAATCTTCACCGTTGGTTGTCCTGTGTTTTAATTATATAATAGATATCAGGACAACTATTTTGAAAGACATTAGTGAAATATTTCTATTTCATAGATGTTCTCCTCAAAAGACTCCTAAGATTTCTAAGCAATAGCCTTCATCAAGTTAAAAAAAATATCTTTTACCTTTCGTCTTTTATTAAGAGTCTTAGATGAACATTTCATGGTAATTCTCTATTTTCTACTTAATGAATAGGCAAAGCGCGGAATTGTACTTTTATAGTGGTGTATAGACGTGATGTCTCTGAATGGCCCGGGATATTCTTAGAATCATAATGTACCAACTTAAACTTAGTTGTAGTAGGAACTAATAGTACTAGGATTAAATGATCTTTTTACAAAAACTTTGTAGTATTATCAACATTTAACTAAGCATCTTCTTGCATCATACAGGATTTTGGTTGGTCATCCGGATGGGTATGTCTCTGTTTGGAACCATCAGACCAAGGTATGTCTCCGTTTGGAACCATGGCATGACTCCTACACGGTTCTGAGGTGTAGAGCCTGTATCCAACATGACAGTGCATGTAGAATGTTTTGGCCATTATAAGGGTTTGCTCTTATGTTTATTTTTTTCGACCAAGGAAACCTAGGGGAGGCCCCCACGGTACAATTTGGATTTGTAAAGGCCACATAATAATTCTGATACATATCCCAAGAAAAAATGGAATAATGGTTGGGAGGATCTACCGTACAAAACAAACGAGTGCTAGAATTTTAAAGCTAATTAAAGAGAGTCTAGCCAGATTGTAGGGACGAATGTCTTTTGTACGTCTTAAGCTGTGAATACTAAGATGCAAATAATTTTAAAATAACAACATTACATTGTCTGAAGCTTGGTCTCCTTTGATAACCACTAGAACAGTAGGATAAAGAAGGTTAGGGACCCGCGTCGCCCTCACCCAGACGACTCGAGGGACGCCGCCGACGCCTCCTAGCCCCCCCCCCCCCCTTCACGCCACCGGTGAAAGACGCAGCTCGGCGAAGCCACGATGCGCCTAAGGTGGCGGTGTGGGAAACTCTCACTAGTAGAAAAATGCTTATAGGTGAAAACTTACCTGTGGCGCACATGGCTATTTGTGCGCCACTGGTATTCTCTCTCCTCGCTGGACAAATCTGTGAAAATTTACCTGTGGCGCACCACCATCCTTGTGCGCCACAGGTAAATTTTCACAGGTAAATTTTCACAGATTCATTCAGCGAGGAGAGAAAATACCAGTGGCGCACAGGCACACATGTGCGCCACAGGTAATGAGAGTACCTGTGGCGCACAGGGCCGTGCGCCACAGGTAACTAGAGTACATGTGGCGCACGAGTTGCGCCGTGCGTCACAGGTAAATTTTGCCAGATATGCGAGCTTGGGCTGCACGAGTCCCCTAATTATTCTCTCTCCACCTTATCCTTCCCTCGTTCTCTCTGCACCACACACTCACGCACGCTCCAGATCGATTCAGATCGATACACTCCGTCCCTCTCTCATGCGTGCGTGTGTGGTCCAGCGCCCCAGCCTCTCGTGCGTGTTCTTCCCTCTCTCTCACGCGTGCGTGTACTAGCTATCCTCTCCCTCCAGATCGATCCCGGCCCATCGCCGCCCAGCCTCTTCTCCTCCATCTCCGGACTCCACGGCCTAACCCTCGAGAAGGCCGGCGCCTTCCTCTTCGACCTCAAGCCCAAATCCCCACCTCGGCCGCCGCCCACCTTTGCCCCGGATGAATCCAAGGCTGGCGCCTTCCTCTTCGACCTCAAGCCCAAATCCCCGCCCCGACCGCCGCCCACCTTTGCCCCGGATGAATTCAAGGCCGCCACGAGCTCCGCCGTTCTCTCCTACCTCTCCCTGCCAACAGACCCAAGCTGGGATGTCATGAATCGTGAGATCGATGCCATCTTCTTCGTCGCCGGTAGAGAGCCGCCGCGCTCGACTCCTTCTTCCCCTGACCTTGAGCTCGCCGTCCTCGCCTCCACATCGTCTTCGAGGCAGCCGTCGCTAGCTCATTGTCCTCGCCTCCACATCGTCCTCTCCGGCTGCCCACGGTGGCACACAAAACAGTGCCTCGGATTAATGTAATAAAATGAATTAGATAACTAAATTAATTAATTAATATGATTTTTATTTTTTTAGTTCCTAAAAAGCTAGCAGTGGCGCACAATACAGCGCCTATCTGTGGCGCACAGGCTGTGCGCCACAGGTAAGTGGTGTTATCTGTGGTGCACGAGCCCGTGCGCCACAGATAGCCTGTTACCAGTGGCGCGGCCGCAGTGGCGCACGTCCCGTGCGCCACTGATAGGCTATTTTGGTGCGCCACTGGTAAGCTTTTTTGTACTAGTGTCTCGCGGCGTCATGAGATCCATGGGCGGTTGATCTTGGCGGCGAGCGGCTGTGCGTGGTACGCACAGGGCGGTGCCGCCCTGGGGTGTGGCGGAGGGGCAAGCCTTGCGGTGGTGTAATGTGATGGTGGTTCTCTGGTTAGCGTTGTTGTTTGCGGTTACAGACGACGACTCATACGCCATATCTGATGCCCTCGTACGCGGACCGATGCTACTCCGGGAGAAACCTCAGATCCCCTCAGGATCGAGCGATGGAGGTGCCTATGCGTCCTATTCCCTCTTAAGGGCATCCTTTATAGAGTTTTAACCGGTTGAATGGGACTAGCTGCAGTGGTGTCGAAGTCGCGGTGGCCTCGTTTCTTCCTGACGTCGGGTATAAGGAGCGGGATCTTGAGCGGCTTTCTGAGAAGAGGTGGTGGCTGCCGGCGGCTGCTGTTTCACCACAGCACGGCAGCAAGCACCCGGCTTAGCGGAGGCGTTCTGGCTGCAATTTGCACGATGTGACGTCATTTGGTGATGCCGCATAAGTTTGGAGATGGGGCGGCAGCCTGTCTTATTCGACAGTGGCGGCCTCCATTGTCATGTGGATGAAGGGATGGTCGACTCTTGGTTATGGTGATGGTCTTCAGCTCTATTTTCGCAGTCGATGGCGGTACGGTAAGTCCTCTTCTGTGGCCGAGGAGTTTCGAGGACGGCGTTGGCATTGGACGTCCCCTCCATTTCGAGATCGGGTTCAATTCGAGAAGGAGGTGCTATGCATGACGAATACGGACTAGATGTTGAGACTTGCTTGCCTGGCGGTGCTGATGTGGCATCTCATGTGGAAGCATCATGTTAAGCCTGATTCTGAGCAGGTGCTACGCACGACATCTCATATGCGGTGATAAGTCCTGCATGTGTTGCTTGATGGAAGTGGTGACACCGTGGTTGGAGGCGTGGCGGTATTTGACGTCATCGGCTTCCCGTTTCTCCTCCGGATGCATCTGGTCAGTGGCGGACTAGTACAAGTGTATACATTGAGTTGACGCACCTAGGTGGAAACATTTATGGCACTATTAATGTGTGCTTGGACGTATCGTTCTTAAAGGTGTTGTCTTGATCGAAGATGATCTTTGCAGATGAAGATTTCGAGCTAGACCCTTGGATGGACTCGTCAACACCGGCGTGCAATGGCCAGGCTTTGCACCTCGTTTCGAAAAAATGGGTGGCGACATGGTCTCTCAAACACGAGGTCGGAGCATCTCTGTCCAGACACTACAACTATCGGGTAGAAGCTTTCGCCAACCGGGTAGATTTGGGTTCCACGACCAACGCCTCCGTGGAGAGGAACAATACGTAGTCGTTGTTGGATCAGCCCTTGTTGAGGGAGCTTAATGATGCTCACTCGACCTAGACCCGACAAATCTGGCTCTACTGGCAAACGAGGCTGCCCCAAAGCCAATGTGTAGCCGCGCTAGAGCCGCTGGCTGAGCGGGAACGCAGCGCAAGGAGCTGGACTCCAGGGGAGGTGATCGGAGAACCAAGTTCCAGCGACAACACGATGGTCCATCACCCACCGCGCCGCGCTCCGTCCACCACTCATTGCAAGTAAGACACCGAGCCAAGAGTCCAAACCGGCACGACCGCACGAGGATGTTGTTGATTAACTAGTTGCATGCTAATAAGAACCAGTACGTGCATGTGCTAGTTAAAATATTCACACATGGTGGAGTGTGAATGGAATCGTAGAATGGAGGCCAGCCGAAGCTGCAAAACTGCAGGAGACAGGTGCAGGTGATTGTTCAGGATAGTGTCTGGCGGCTTGACTTCTGGGACTTCCAAAGGTCAAGTATTCTCACTAGGAGTAGTAGTACGTGAGCAGCTTTGTGTAGCTCACTAGTAGTATAAATAGGGCACCGTACCCATGTATCAGTTTCAAAACACCAAGTAGCAGTGAAGAAAACCCAAGAAACGCAGCAAGCTTTCAGCTGCACCAAACTACTTGTGTCTCTCGTGTGTTCATTCATTTGAGTTTGAGTTTGTGTCCAAGCTAACAGCCAGACGCGCAGCAACGTAATTCAAAACCACCTTTATGTAGTACTTCTGTTTGTTGTATTATTGAAAAACTGTACTTGTGTTGAGAAAAGCGGGCGCCCCGCCAGTTGTTTTTTAATTCACAGGGAGGCTCTCCCCGGCCGGTTCAATTAGAAACGAAACCATGAATGTCACACATACAGGGGTAGAAAGCTGTAAAGCAAAAAAGCGGGCGCCCAGTTGTCCCGTGTCATACTAGATCATTTCGTGTTTTCCATTTCGATGGAATTGATTAGGGATTTCTCAACTGTGAGCAGGCAAGACTGATGGCATTTAAGGACCAGAAGGATCCAGTATATGCCGTTAGATTCATTGCACGGAAGGAGTGGATTATTGCGGCCGGTGATTACTTGGGCAAAATCCACGTGTATACATATACTACTACAAAGAGCAAGCTGAAGGAGTTCCAAGCGCATGAGGGGCTGGTCACGTCACTGGAAGTTCACCCAACAGATCCGTTGGTCCTGTCATCGTCGCGCGACAACCTGATCAAGCTTTGGAACTGGGAGAATGGTTGGGATCAGTGCATCAGGACATTCCAAGCACATTCCGAAACGGTGATGTCAGTGAAGTTTAACCCACTGACTACTGCAAGCAACACATTTGCTAGTGCATCCTCGGACGGCACAGTAAAGGTTGACTATCACATTTGGTACCGTCAGAAAGGTTTTTTGTTTCCACGTACGTAATTTGGTAACCAATGCAATTGGTATCTACAGATGTGGAGCATGTTTTCGGACACTCCTCTCACCACGCTGAAATGCGGGACGGATGTACTGACAACGGTTGATTACTTCGTTGTTCATGGTAATCACGAGTACATTGTTACAGGATCTCGCCATGGGACTGCACACGTAAGCCATCTTCGCTATTCCACAATATGACATGCACACATCGAGTAATACATATATACTGCTCAAATTAATATCTCGATATTTATTATTCAACAGATATGGGATTTAGAGACAAAGACATGTATTCAACACATCAAGGGACTCCGAACATACTCTAGCTGTGTTGCTGTCTTCGACTGCCTTCCCACGGGACATCCAATTTTGGTTACAGTTTCGGATGACAAAATTGTTTCTTTCTGCAACTCCACTACACACACAGGTAATGTACGATCTTGAAAAAAAAGATATCCTTTCACATGATCCCGGCGGCCTCATATTTCCCCTTCCAGCGCGAGCTTGAATGCATCTTGTACTCTGAAAAGCACCGCAATTTGGAGATCCAACCCTTCACACGTAATCCTGAATTCAAGGCGTTTCTTTTCCCCTCGCCTCCCGGGCCACTACCTCAGCCAGCACCGAAGGCTGTCGATCTGGCGGCGCACGGCGGCGGTGTTGACTGACGGCGCACGGCGGCCGGAGGATGTATTGAGCGGCGGAGCTGGCTGGAGACTCATGGTGGAACCGGAGTTCGGAGCAGGACCATGGAGGCGGTGGCGCAACATCTTGAGCCGGTGCGACTTCCTTGGCCATGCATGCTGACGGATTTGGTTTGCGGGGTGGAGCAGCAGCAGGCTCGGGAATCAGAGATGGTGACGCGTCTGCGGCGGCGGCTCGATTTTCCGGCAGCTGTACCGGCCCCCCCGAGCCTGGGCATTTAGGCTAACTGATGAAAAATTCTTGCAAATAACACATGCTTTACAATTTTGCAGATACCAGAACATGGTTAACTTTAAACTGGGATCTATTGAGGATTTAGCCTACATCAAGGACACAAGAAGGTAACAAGAATAAAATTCTTGCCACTGTTGTACCTTACGCTGTATTTGTTTTCTTTTCAAGCTTGTTTGTTAATATGTGAGGTTTTCCTGGACTAAATTTTGTGCTATTCAGCTCATCAGCAGTCTCAGTTTTGGGAAAATCGAATAGCGTGTTTAGCAGTTTTTATAAATATTTAAAATATCGGCCATCTACATATGGCTAATATGCCATGTAGTTACACATTTTCTCGGGAGAGATACACACAAAAAATAGCTTCTTCGGCATTCAATTTAATCCTAAGGATTCATGTGTTTAAATGAAAATGTGTGATTTTTTCCATAATTATGATAATCTATATTTCATTTTCTTTTATTGTGAAGCTAATGATCTTGTAGAGGTCTGCATCTGGATGCTGTATCCTACATGAACACAACAAAACAAAACAAAACAGTTGACGTCATCACCACTAGATGCCATAATTCAAATATGTTTTATACTTGATAATTACTGGATTATTTTCTATATATAATATCTACCACACGACGAGCACAGAAGAACTAGATCAAATATAAATATGACTTTAAAACAGTTTAGTTTTGGGAAAATCGAGTAGCCGTGTTTAGAAGTTTTTATAAATATTTAAGAAAATCAGACATCTATAGATGGCTAATATGCCATGTAGCTACACATTTTATCTATCAACTACTCTGTCACCCGAGCGACAAAGGATGGCACCCTATGACATGAAGCGGATTTCCACCACCACCATCTGATCAAAGACCGGTCCTCCAAGGTAACCCACACAAGGAGACCCACATTGAAAAGCAATTGAGGCGTGTCCATGACAACCCCTTCAAGGAGGGGAACAATGTTCGAGGACAACCTGATTTCTGAAGCCCACCAAACAGATCATTAGTGCAGTCTACATACCCTACCGCTATTTGTGGACAGGCGACCAACACGGTAGGAACCATGCATGCTAATCAGCTTGGTTGTCAGGTCCTCCCGTTTTCCACCAAGCATCACCATACGCCGGACGGGCCACACGTTTGAAGGTGCACGCTAGTGGCTATTCATTTTTTAAGACTTTGTGCCGGAGCGTTACAAAATTGTACTCCCTCCGTTCTCAAATATAAGATGTTTTAGACTTTGTCCACATACACATGTATATAAATGTATCTAGACACATTATATGTGTATGTTCACTCATTTGTGTATGTATCTAAACAACATGTGTAACATTTAAAACATCTTATATTTAGAAACGGAGGGAGTAGCTCACATGTCGCTCGACTAGTGTAGGTTCACAGTCATAATATTTGTGGTAGATTTTTTGGAGATGTTGCCGCGACGCCTGTCCTTTCTAGTTGGACTCATATTTTTCTGTTCTATTTTGTAGAACATATTTTTGGTGTTAATGCTTGTACTTTTTCAGTAATAAATAATATATGAATGTGTGTTGAAATAAATCTTCTAGCCTAGAGTTTTTTACATTCTCACATTATTTCGGACATAAGAAGGGAAACATACGCATTATGGAAACCTAGTTTACAACTTCACAAAATAATAAAATTTACATTGTAGACAGTAACTACTGAAGTCATTGAAAAAAATGCTTGGCTGAGACTAAACCAAAATTCCAGTTATACCCAAGAAAAGATAGATTTGGAAGTTCGCGTAGTGCATCATCCAAAACTGTAAAGTGAAGTGGGAGAATATATATACTTGGCGGGCATTATAAACATCCAGTAGTGCTATTAAGGAAAATAACTAAGAGTTGACATGTTATTTTTAGTCTTGGCTCTTTTATATACTCCCTCTTCAGTCCACAAAAACTGTTGTGGAAAATGAACTGGGTACATACAATACACAATACAAGTTTCCACACGTTTTTAGGATGGGAGAGAGTATTATATATAGAGAGCTATTTTTGACAGTTCAAAACTTCTTACTATATCATCGCATGTTTGCAGCCTCGTCGTCGCAGGTACGAAGGGAATCACAGTAATGGACATTAGTTAATTCTACTTCAAAGATCCAGCTCGCAGACACGAAAAAAATCAGAGAAACATAGAACTTCAATTGTATGACCATGAGTTCGTAGTTTGAAGGATGCCTGATGGATAATTACCAGTGTGGCGAACTTTAATGGCTTTACTATCATGTACTTTGTACTTTGGTGTTCAATCCGTACATTATACTGTTATATTATATTATCAAATAGTACATGGTAGAGGTACACGAGCTGACTACTACGATTACAAAATAAAGACTAAAAGGGGCGAGCAAATCTTCGAGATCTTCAATCTCTTTCTTCTTTCATGACATAATCTTGTACTTTTCTAAAGGCAGCCATAGATCAATGACAAATATACCAAACCATAGACCTGTGAATACCAACGAAGATTCTCGCATAATTTTATTTTTGAGCCGCAATGGCAACACTTTGTGCACGCACGCAGCCATTAAAGTAATCAACCAATATCGGCAAGAGTATCACCATTGATATTTCAGGGAAAAACAACGGAACAACTTGGTCGACGTCGTTGGGAGCTAAGAGAACGAATCACCATTGTCGAGTACGTAGTAGCCGGGACAGATATTGCGAGGACAAACTTCCTCGCGGCAACCATGAGAAAAAAAATCCAAAATCGATCTGTCGAATCAAGATCCGAAGAACCATACCTAGACAAAAATAATCTTTCAACACCACCATTAACGCCGGGAAGAAGATCTCGTCGTCGAACGAAGCGCCGAAGATTACTTATTGTAGAAGAAACCATCACCACTGAAGAAGAAGACGACTACCAAAACCCTAATAGAATCTATTGAGAAACACTAATTTTATTGAAAACTCCACTCATAGATCGGGTTCCCCACTCCTCCCGACGCCAGCGAGGCCAGGAGGGGGGACCGGCCTATGGTGGAGACGGAGTGCTGGCGGCGGCTTGGTCACGAGAGGAGCTGTCGTACGGACGGGAGTTACAAGAATGTTTCTCAGATCTACTTATTTGATGTACCTTGCTGTTAAATGCGTAGTACTCTACTACTTTACCTGGTGCGGTTTGCATTGGTTTTTATGGGAAAGTAGTGTAAGAGATAAATGGACATGCTCGGATGGCACTCCCCTGCCTCTCCTCCCACATCACTCTCTTGCACAATACTCGATCCAGCACAAACTCGCCATCGTATCTCTCTAATCTGTAGGGATCACGTACGTATCCTCGACTGTGATCGACATGGAAGCATTTTCGCTCTAATTCATCTCCTATTTTCCATCTCGATCCCGCCGCCATGGACACAGGAGGCCGTGGTCCGACCTCAAGGCGGACCTCCTCCACGAGATCTCCAGCCTGTGCGCCCGCCGAATTCGTGTACTTCCACGTAGTATGCATGGCGAGGCGGACCTCCTCCACGAGATCTCCAGCCTTTGCGCCCGCCGAATTCGTGTACTTCCACGTAGTATGCAAGCCATGCCGCGCCTCCCCTGACGAGCTGTCCCGATTTTCATACGATATGCATCTCTAAGTATATCAAAGACGAACCCTTTCGCGAGTGGAGAGCGCTCGACGCACTGTACAACTACAGTAAAGAACCGTGATGAACAGTACCATGCGGAGGGACCTATTTGTAATTTGCAAAAAACTAAAGGACTTTCTTGCAAAAACTCCACAATTCCCCTCCCTCATCTCTCTCTCCCGTGCGAGCCGGAGGTCGCCGGCGATTTTCCCCATCCACCTCTTCTCTCCCGTGCGAGCCGGAGGTCGCCGGCCGCCGCCTCCACCACCTTTCGCCTCTGCGCTCGCTCGCTCGCTCCCTCGCACATCGAGCACAGGCTCGCTCGCCCCCTCCCACACCCTGCGCTCGCTCGTCCCCTCCCACACCCTGCGCCTGCCGAGATGCCGCCGCCACCCACATCTAAGCCTGTGAGATGTAGCCGAGAGAGATTCATCAGGGCCTGATTTGGGCACTCCATCACCACCCACATCCTGCAGCCCCAAATCGATCCAGATCGAACCGCCAGCTACGCAAGTCATCCTCACGGGAGGAGGAGCCACCTCTCTCTCGAGTACTGGCTCCTGCTGGACCTCCTCACCTCTGAGCAGGGCGTCAGAGCCGACGTCGTCTTCGTGCCCTACTTCGCCTCCCTCAGCTTCAACCGCCACTCCAAGGTCGTGTCGCCCCCGATGGAGCCCGAGATGAAGACCAAGACGACGGTCGCGGCTGCGACGGCCAAGAAGCCGAGCGTACGTGCCGGACAACGGGTATGTGCTCCCCTTGAAGCTCGCCAGCTACATCGACCTCGACGCCTCCTGGGACGAGGTATGCTACTGTATCCATGGGCATCGTATCTGGATCCCTAGGTACATGAGGTTCAGTTCCCTGGGCAAAAAAAAAAAAAATCAGTACCGTCAAACGAATCTGGATCAATATGTACATGAGGGTCAGAGAGTACTTAGATTTTATACCATCTACGTGAGGTTCAGATAGTACTCTCCAAGCTGCATCCATCTGCAATCAAACATGAAAAACAGTAGCATCCTAAGAAAAAAAATCCCTGCTGCAAAAGGGTCGTTGGACCAATCTGAACGTTTATAGTTTCTTGCCTGAATGCTATGACACCTTGATCTCTGCCCTTCAGTAATTTATAGTTTCTTGCTTCAATGCGAGACATCTTGATCTCTGATGACCATGTTTTGAGAAGTCAGTCAATTCAACTGCAATTTCTATCAGTTGAAAAAATTAGCATTGCGAAGTTTCATGTCTATGATCAACTTTAGTTCCAAGTCCTAATTATTTTCATGACCATGAGAATTTCCAGAACATAAATGGATGGTTTAGTTGCCCACTAAAAGTTGACCTCTTATGATATTCGTGTCAGAGTCAGAACCATTTGCAATATTGCCTGCTTGCACGATTACATTGTACAACAGTTGGGAGGTTTCCTGCTATTATTACAAAGCATTTTTGGTTGCGTGTGGACTGTGTCCTGAGATATATGTACTGCCGTGCTGCAGTTTGCCATGGTCATGGAAAATTGCAAATGGTTGACAGTTCCAGGCAGCCCATGTGACTACAATCTATAGTTGATGCATTTTCCCGGTCTATGTTTATGCTGAAGTATACATAGTTTTGGCAATAATTTAAGTTGCATGACTAGCTAACTTTATAAGAGCATAATATAGAAGACCACTGTTGTAAAAGCTTGCTGTTGCTTATGCGGAGGAACCTGATGAGGTAATTTGTTTTAATATCAACTGTTGTTCTCTGAGATACCTGAGTGTGTACTTAACATGCTGTGTTCTCTAAGCTGCACGGAATAATTTGTTTGTTCAATGGAAGGTTGATGCACTTTTTGTTTTAATGTATAACTAAACAATTGCTTTGTAATGCATTGATTCGTGTAATTGTGCTTGATGCTTGCTGAAAATGTACAATGATTTCATTGACAGTGCAGAAAGGCGTAAGTAATGTCTCTGACTGTTCTTGAAAAATACGGAGTAATACTGTAAAGCTTAGAACTGTTCCCAGGTTTAAAGGATGATTTGTGTATTTGTGTTCCTTTCAACTAATAAGCAACGGATGAATGTGGAACTCAACTAATAATCATGTATTTGTTGAGTAGTGCTGGTTGATATCATTTATTGAGAAAACGCAAAAAACTTTTGCATTTCATTTCATTGAAAAGGTAGAAGGGTACATCACTTCAAGCCTCCGAGGAGGGCGAAAAAAGGCAGGTTAAATTCACCATTTTGTTCATCTGGACTTTTTGCTACAACTTTAAAGGTCGCTCGAAAGGGTCCAGTGAATTATTTTTCGATTGCACCATACAGTTTAGATATGATCTTCATGAAGGATGTAAATTCCACTATATCTTGCACTTTGATTTCCTTGTGCCACAACTCGTGAAACTGCATGGTTGCAGGATTGAGCGGCTAGAGTTGTTTCACGAGTTTGAAGAGTAGCATATGATGCAGGTAATTCCATGAAAACTACTTCTGATCGGTTGAGGGAATCCCATTTTCCATATAAATATCGTTACATATGTTTGTGGTCCGAGTTTTGATGTATTAAATTTCTGTTTTCAGGAACACTATTGTGTTGCATATGGAATAAATGACTCCGAGGTTCGCTTTTGATTCTTTCAACAACCATCCATTTTATCTAAAGTTGAAATTCCCACGGGCATATTTGATGATCTTGGAAATCCGCACCCGAAAGGCTTGACATGCATTATGTATAGTCCAGCTGAGCAAGAATGTAGGATAGGATGCCAATGAACTTGGGTTTCAATTTTTTCTTTATACTGCAGTATGTTTGATTTCTTTCGAGGCCTGAGGACCTTTCCTAAATATATTTCTAATTTCCTGTTATGTAGTGATTTTTTTTTTGCTTTTAAAATGAAGGATTGAAATTAGCAATGTGGCACAATCACAAGGTGATGATTGACATTTTGACGCAAACAGAAATTCATTTTATCGACTTTAGCTTCTCCATAGTTAGTATGCAGTGGCATCACAAATTATCTAATGTCATATTGGTTATTATAACCTTAGCTCTATTATTATGCAGCCATATGTCATTCTATGAATTAGGCCTTCAACGTGGACAGTTTTATTTCACTACACGCTACCAGATGGTCCATAGAATTGTTCACTTAAGAAGAAAATAAAGGGCCAGGTAGCAGTTAACCAGTTTTGTCATATAGTGCAATTTTGTCGACAAATTATTTTCATTTCCTGTGTGAGAGTTTGAGAAAGACTTGATTATTAAGGTTTTGTTTCAGTCCCTTATTGCTCTGGTGTTGTTTTGGGGATTTAGATTGCAACACACTTTATTTATTCGGGAACATATATGTGCTGTTTTAGTGCCTTTCAGGAGATGTATTAGTGATACCTTCCTCTTGCCAACTACAGCAAGCTTAACTGTCATTACTGAATTTACATATATTTGCTGAAATCTTAAGGATGCTGGGCAATGTTAGCTTTCAATATAGTAATATACTAATATGTTATACTGTGTAGATGAATTTTGAGGAAAGGGAATAGTTTTCTCATTTTCTGGAGATGTAGCATTTTTATTAGGTTAAGCATGAGTTCAGTACTAATTGTTGGGCTATTCTGAAATATATGGTCTTAAAATTGCATTTGCTATTTGACGTACGAGTTACTGTCTTTGCTTCCCTCCATGTTGTTGCTCCAGGTGCCATCTTTTCTGAGATCCTACCTATCTCATTGTCTTTATTACACTTTGGCTCATTTTTTCTTTTTATTTTGGTGTATTTCATATGTTTTATATTTTTTTGTATCGTGTTGAAGGCATCATAATTCAGCACTGCTACTCCAGTTTTTGATTATAGGAATGTTTTCACCTTATGTCTGAAAATTTAGAAACAATTGGAAATTATTTACTATCTTGGTCTGATTAGAGTGAAAGATAAGTTAGAAATTAAGTGGGAGTGCTCTGCTTTTCTGCTGAGATTGAATATCCCACATTATCCCTATCAAAGTGTGCAGTTTTATTTTGTTTTTCTTTCATTCAATTTTCCCTGCCCCATTTGTCTCTAGGTTGAGTATTGTATGAGGTAGCTACACTCTTGGCTTCTAGGTTGCTATAATCTTATGTTTTCACAAGACCGTCTTTATGTACGCGAAGTAACTTCATGGAAAAAATGTCCCATGTGAAAGAGTTGTTGTTTGTCAGAAGCAAGGTGCATTGGTCAATATCTAAATGAATTTGCACTACAGGATGGTTATTCTTCCTCTTACTGTCCAGATCAGTACTATAGTTTTTTCCCGTTCTTTCATTTTATCGCTGCCTCTGATTGCATATCTTCTTTTATAACCAAGAATAGCCATTGTTCGACGAACATCATGAACGCTCCACTATTTCTCTACTTACAGGTCAAACAGAGCTGGCAAAGGACTAGCTAAAGCTCTATTTCACATTGGTGAACAGACTTAGCTTGATCAGGTAAAATTGTAAATGCAATACACTATCTAAGCCTACTGCATCCTCATACAATATAATATAATCCATGCTCATTATTTATTGCAAACAAGATGTCCCTACAAGTAGGTTCGTGATCAACAGCTAAGATTAACATATGAAGTTACAACCAGCAGATACTGAAGCATTTCCTGAAGAAATCGCTAAGATGTGTCTTTTACTGTTATTTTCTTATTATGTAAACGAGCCACTAGAACACTTCTTTTATCTTATTTTCCCTTGCTTATCCATGTATAACTAAACCAGCGGCCGAGTAGCAACTTGGCAGATACTCCTTTCCGGACATATGCATGTATAATTAAAGTAACTACTTGCTACATACTGTTCATTGTTCTCAATGTTGTTTTACTCACATATGTGAATAAACCTTGGTAGAAGAATCCCACTACAACAAAAAAGACATGCCATACATAAAATTCGTCATGAAGGGCGCGGGGTGACGACACGCCACATTTACCTAGTAGTAATCAATATCGTTGCTGGTAATCGCCTGGACAAGTATTTGGGAATACTTGCATGTGTACAGAGTTGGTTATAGATGTACCCTTATTGGTTAATCCTGTTAGAGTATATGTAGGGTTAGGATTGATTAGGATTAGATCATCTTGTACTCCAAGTCTCCTACCCCTTGTACTACTATATAAACCCCCACAGGGTCCAGATCAATACAACGGAAATTAGTGATTCTAAAACTTTCACATGGTATCAGAGCGGTTAGTCTCACGACGCCGATCTTAGGACTTTTCACCACTTCCGCATCGCGCGCCGCCCCGGGGAGATCAATCTCCTCTCCTCGGAGGCGCGGCACCCGATCTAGATCAAAGATCGGATCGATTCTTTAGATTAGATCTTAGACAATTCTCGAATTTTCAATTCCCAGTTTTAGATTAGATCCAATTAGCCACAAATAAAATCCCTAGACCCACGATCTCAGATCCATCCGGTAAGAAAATTCTGTAGAAATCGGTGTTCCTCGTCCACGCCGTCAAATCCGATCTGCTGCCGTGACACAACTCGCGACGAGGAGGCCGTGGGCCTCCTTGAAACCACGCTGGACGGAGGAACGTGCCGGCCGGCCGGCCAAGCGCTGGCTTTCACGACAGGCATCCACGACGCCCGTCCAATGGCCTGTGCAGCCAGCCAGGCACTCACGCACGTCTATGCAGGGCCAGGAGTCACTGGAAAGCACTGCATCAACACGCATATTTTTACGTCGATCTACACCACAGGCCAGCGACAGATGGACACAGGCGCAACTACATCGACCGATCTGCTGGACTACATCAACACGCCGGCGCCATCTACCACAGGCCGGCGGCCCGGCGCTCTGCTAGGGCGATCGCTGCAGCCCCGACGCGCTAAACGCCTGATCGTCTCGCCCGCCCGGTGCGCTGCCCGCATGGATGGACGCCGACACGTACAAGCAGCAGAAGGGGAGCTGGATAACTATATCGTCGCCAATCTGCACCGACATGAGCAACTACGTCAAACTGTACGACTACACCAAGATCTTCGTCAAGTTCTACACCGCCAACACAAATTAGCGCCGAGGTCTACATCACGCGAGTCGAGCCGCACGCCGCAAAACCCGCCGCCGCTGCAGATCCGCTGCCGCCGCCGCACAATGACACAAAAACCCGCCGCCTGCCTGCCGCCGCTCCCAAGCGAGTCGCTGCCGCACGCCGCCAAAAACCCACCGCCGCCGCAGAAACCCTGCCGCCGCCGCCCAAAAACTTCGCCGGCGCTCTGCTAGGGCGATCGCATGATCGCCTCGCCCGCCTGGTAAAAAACCCACCGCCGCCAAAGAAACACTGCCGCCGCCGCCCAAAAACCCGCCGCCGCCACATAAACTCTGCCGCCGCCACCTCAAAACCCAAAACCACGCAATTTTTTTTTGCGCCTTCGGCTCTATCAGCTACACCAACCGCGACAACCTCGACCACGGCTACATCACGCTCGGCTACCTCGACATCAACATCCTACACACGTCTACAACAACTCAAGAGCTCCAGTTGACAGCATCCGCGCCATCCCTTGCGTCCATGACACTCCCGCTGTGACTGCGGGAGGGAAGAGAAGGAACCAGAAGGGGACGGCGATGATGACAAGGTGGAGGAGGCGACGGACGCACAGGACTTCTCCAGTCGCAATCGTCCGCTTCACTCCCGTTACGACTGATGGGGGATGTTAGAGTATATGTACGGTTAGAATTGATTAGGATTAGATCATCTTGTACTTCAAGTCTCCTACCCTTGTACTCCTATATAAACCCGCATGTGGCAATATGGTTAGGAGGGTGGTTGTACCCCAAGTCCACCAGAGTTCAAACCCCAGGTTTGACGCTGGTGTTTCTCATTTAGGCGGAATATTCTTCAGTGGGAGGCGACGTTCCCGTCGACAGCGAGGCGCCCGTGGTGACTTCGTCAATCTGAAGACCTGATCCGCCGGCTCAGTCTCTCGGAGGTGCTCATAGCGGTAGGGTGTGCGTGTGTGCGTTCATAGGGGTGAGTGTATGCACGTGTATATGATCGTCTTCGTTGTACTGTGTTTAGCAAAAAAAAAACCCACCAGGGTCCAGATCAATATAACAGAAATTAGTGATTCTAAAACTTTCACAAATCCCACTCTGATAGGCGGCCCAATATTCAACCTCTAGGTGTATCACAGTCGAACTACAGAAAACGTACGTATCCTCGACGATCAATATATCCTCCTATTCCCCATCTCGATCCCGGTCGCTGCCATGGATTGGAGGCCGTGGTCCGACGTACGTCACGGCGGACATCCTCCGCGAGATCTCTGCGCGCCTGCCCAATTCGTCTACTTCCATGTCGTATGCAAGCACTGCCGCGCCTCCCACGACCCGCTGTCCCGGACGTTCCTGCCATGGCTCCTCGCGCCGCCGGCCGACAAAGAGTCCAACCACCCCAGGTTCAGATGCATCTTCTCCAAGTCCAGCTACCCTGTGATGCCGCCACCGGAGGTGGCAGCTCGGAATTGGGTTTCGGGCGTAGCCCTCCGATACCTTACCCTGGAACACCACCGCCCTACCCTCCATGACCCTCTCTATAGAGAACTCACCCGCCTGCCTGTTTTTTCGGACGACAGAGCCCAGTGGGAGGAGGAGAATCCCTGTGGTATCATCTATGGCGACGGTACAACCTTCCTATATAGCATGTGGATTGTAGGCGACGATGCCAGGTTCCGGGCCGCCCTCTTGCGTCCGGGCAGGGACGTTTGGACTGTTGTTGAGAGGACACTTCGGGCACCCAAGTACAGCGAGTTCTGCGCCGCCTACCACGCTGGCAAGATCATGCTGACCGTGGGCGGTACCATATGGCGCATGGTCACCCCCGGACGGTGGTGGCAATCGTGCGAGCGACGTGCTTGTCTGGATGCTGCCTCTGCCGTGGCGGGAGCGAGGACACTACCCCCAAGAGTACAACTACGTCCTGGAGTCTCGCGGCAAGTTGCTGTGGGTGTCCGTCAAGATCAATCCTCAGTATACTCGGGATGTGAAAGCAGAACACAAGATCTGGATGACGGTGCACGAGCTGAGGCAACAACGAAGCGGGAAAAAAAGACGCGTTGGATCAAGAGAGATACTTCTATCCTGTCTGACCGCGTGTTGTTCCTTGGAACACCCAATAGTTTCGCCGTGGACGCTTCAAGGTTTAGCGGTGGACATGGTGGGTGTGCCTTCTTCATCTACCACGACAATAAAGCCTGGCCGCTTGAAATGTTTGGTGTATTCAGCTATAATCGTCTCCAAGGAGGTCAACTTCTTCGAACGGTTACCTCGAGGATGGAAGGACGAGAGGTGCATGTGGCATGTCATTCAGCCCCCTATTGCTCCAATTCAGGTACACAACAATAAAATATCTAACATCAGTTTTTTTTTAAATACTCTTGATAACATGATATTTACTGATTTTATTATATTGCATTATTAAGCTAAAACAGCGGGATAAGAATTTAACCATAAGACTCTACGTAGGCATCTACAGTTGAGTTAGTGCTAATAAGCTAATATTAATTTGTTGTATCAGGAACTAATGAAGGCTCCAGAAATGAATGAGAGGACACCGGTGATCGGTTCAACACTTGGCATTCACATCAAGAGACATTACGAGCCTTGTTTAAATGTGGTTGTGCGTAATCTTCCTCTCACGGCGAAGAGCGCTCAGGCGCTCAGCTACAACTCTTCTTGAGCAAACACGCAAAGTGTCCAGGGCCGAGGTACTCTACTACAAGAACACAAAACGCTCGCAGGGTATTGCCATCGTAACCATGTCTACATGTCATGCAAATCATGAAGATGCTCTAGATGAGCTCAACGACCTGTCTTTGGATGGATACAACCTTGATGTTAGGTTTGTGAAGAATTGGCAGCAAGGGTACGGACGACGACGCCCGCGTTCCACTTCCACGGGAACACATTAGTTACATATCGTTTCGGCTTCCTAATTGTAGTTGTAGTGGTTTGTAACTCTTAAGTTCCACGTGTGTTTTTTCTCGTGTATCTGAGAATTCATTATATGTCCGAGAATTTATAAGCCTACTAATACTTACATCGATGGACGGAAATACCCTTTTATAGAAATTGGAGGTGGTGTAGAATATATCATTACCTATTAATTTGTATATATATGCTAAAGTAATTGCAACTATTCTGAGCTACTAGCTATACCAAATTTTCTCAAAACTACTAAAAATTCCTATTTCACATTGCTTTGTAAAATATCAACTTCAAATACTTTGTATTTTGAGCTATACAAAAAATGACAAATTGTGGTTCTAAATATGCCTATTTTCAAATCTCTAAGTTTTACCAGATTTGTTATTTTTGTATAGCCCATAATATAAAGTATTTCGAACTGAAATTTTGCACGTTTATGGGATACACCATTAGCTACACCCATGATTTTTTTTCAGAATTTTTTGAAAATCACAAATATAATTTTCAAATTTTTTTAACTGGAGGGAGCACTGGAGCTCGGGAGCAAATAACACTTTCCGTATGGTTCATGTACATCTAAACTCCAGAGAAAACATGGACACTGAAAGAAGATACAAAAAAAATCCTTATATGACGGATTTGAGGACTAAACGGAACATTTATAGATGCATGTAAGGTTCCTATCCACACGAACAACATACCAGGAACAACATGGTGAGCATATCTAAGCGGAACCATATATGGTCCGCCTCGCTAATTGTTCATATAGCGGCGGCAGCAATGGTGTGCATATTATTCTAATTATCGAAACGGACAACGTCATCCTCGAGATATTCGAACGCGGCAAGGACATGGTGATCTTCTTCCGCTGCGCCATGGCCTGCTAGGGTTGGCGCCACCTCTTCGTCGCTGACCCCTCCTTCGTCAGTCGATGCTTGACGGAGGACATGTGTGTTGCTCGTCCCCGTTGCTCAGTTTCTTTCTTCAGCGCTGGTGTGGCCAAGGAGAGACACGTTGCACTGGATTGGTGTCGCAACACATGTCTCCATTTAAGTTCTTCAATGGGGCCAGTTAGCTAGCGACAGTGCTATGTCTGAATCTCTACCCACAATTCCAGACAAGACCAGACCAGCTGCTACCTGCCTTGTACAGTTGTTATACGCTTCTGTATTCGGCCGGTATGAATAATTCGGGACCAGCTACGTACGGTAACAAACTGGAATCGGGTGATCAGTCGCCTCTCCTGGTAAAAGGAAAATAAGAAGTTTCCGGCATCGCTTCAGCACGCAGCAAGCCAAACCTGGAGCGATCTTCTTGTTTGGCCATGCGCAACAACTCGTGATGGGAATATATATGCTAAGTTAGTACAAGAATGACGATTGGCGCCCTGTTTCCCTATCGGATTCATCTGAGATCCCGATACTGATTAACAGCAGTGGGTAAATCATATCCACAAGTTCCAAAATACGTACAAAAGGTCCGGATATGGTCAACGATGTATTGCACGCATGTAAAATTGTAATGCGAAATTCTGTGTAGTAGTCTTTCGTCACTTTTCTGTAGTCTATATATAACATATTTCACATTGCTATTTTGGACTCTTGCGGTATATGTCATTGTCTATATCCAACTACTTTTCAAGAATTTTTAGACATTAAATATGATTTTTGAATTTTGGAAAATAAAGGCCTTTTTGGAGCCCGACCTCATTTTGAAATTTCCAGCATGAACCGAGCCTATATGTACATATTAAAACTCTTCCAACAAATAATAGTCGATGTGCCCGGCCGTGCCCTTGTTTCAGAAAAAACTAGGAAACGGAATTTTTTGGTATCATGAAGAAATGGGTGTAGTACAGCACGGATACAGGTCACGAGGAAGTCACCAAATACTGGAGTCAGAATTTTTGGCTCCCGAAGATACAGTTCCACTGCTACTTACAAAATTCAAAAATCATATCTAGGAGTTAAAAAAAGTTGAAAAAAATAGATGCAGCCAGTGTTGTATTCCAGAAACATGACAAAAAAAAAAATGCGACGGAACTCCACGTTATTTCTGGAACCCCCCCCCCCCCCCCTTTCTACAGTGCCCAGTGGCGACGGGGGGCGACCCCGCGTCGACCAGCGGCCGCCGGCGTATCCGGTGATTCCCTTCTCTCCGCCGGCCGCTCCGGCGGCGGGAGGGTGGGGAACCACCGGATCTGCGCTCCGGCGTAGTAGATCGGGGGTTCGGGCGGCGTGGCCGTGGTGGGAAGGGCGACGTCGCGCGCGTTGACTCTCTGCGGCTTCCCCCTCGGCTTTGTCTCTGGCGGGCCGGCGTGCTGCAGGGACGTCCTCACCTTGCCGTTGCCTCCTCCGTCGGCGGCAGGGTTCGAGTGGAGTGGGAAGGAGGCCGGGGTTCAGGTCTGCCTGGCCGTCTTCGGCGTCGACTTCATCGGCGTTGGATCAAGACGGTGGCTCTGCTCCGGTGGTCTGCCAGCATCATCTGCTCCGCCAAGACCTAGGCGGTGGTTGAAGACGGCGGCTTCGTCGGCGGCTTCCTGGCCGCGGTTCGCTGCGGGTTCGCCGGCTCGGTGGAGTGCGGCGGCAGCGCGCGGTCGGCGGCCACCGTGGTGAGGAGGCGTCGGTGCTGCTGGATCCTCAAGTTTCGGGTTTGTTTTTCTTATTTCACTGAGGATTGTACCACTGGTTCTGTGTTCTTGATCTGTAATCCCTTGATCTCAAAAAAAAGAAACATGACAAAAAACAATCCAAATACTTTATAATTTGAGTTACACAAAAATGATAAAATTGTCAATTTGAGTATGCATATTTTCAAATATCTTAATTTATCAGATTTTCTCATCGCCCATTATACTCCCTCCGTTTATAAAGGATGTCTCGACCTAGCCCAAATTTGCATTTATCTACACACTAAATCAGGTCTAGATATATACAAATTTGGGCTAGGTTAAGACATCCTTTTGTGGACGGAGGGAGTAGAAAGTATTTAGAACTGATATTTTACACGTTTCTTTACACGTTTCTAGGATATACAATTTGCTAACTCCGAACTCAGGAGACACTTACAGAAAATACTGCCCAATCTCTTCACTGGTGAGGAGTGGACAGCGGAGGAATACGTGCCCTTATCTTCTCCTCTCGTTTCCTCCCACTTATTATTGAGACTCGCCCTTAGTATTCTGCTATTTTCTCGCAATCTATCTATATCGTATAATTGACTCAGACACGACATACATACGTTTTGAATGAACTACCGGCTGTGTAATCTCGATGTTGGTCAGGGTGGCTCGCACCACCGCTGCTGAAAAGGGATATAGTCGGGCAGCGGCGGACCCAGAGAAAATTAGGAGTGGGGGCAAATCAAGTGAGTGGGGGCAGTCTTAGTATAAATTTGCTAAATGTGAAAAAGTTTATGTAAATTTTGGCCAAATACTATGGGAATTCAAAATTTTGAGTGGGGGCCGGAAGTCAAATTTGGATATATCGTCTCCCGAGTTCATATAATACACAAAATGATTTTTCAAATGTTTATGGGGTTTTTTTAACAAACGTAGTACTCCCTGCCACAATTATCTCGTTCTACTTATTCTAACGTTGACAGTCAATTTGACGAATAGTATAATGAAAAATATGTCATGCTAATAATATTATGAAAATTATTCGCCCAATTTTTTCACATATGGAGACTACCGATGAAGTGATTGATAACAGGTTACACATACATGCTGCTGTGGTGGAGCAGAGCATCACATAGAAACAGAGCATATGTTGACCGAAGAAATCTGACCGGCGGCGGTTATAACAATACTTGTTTGATCCTCCGTGGGAATCACCTTTGGTTTCTTTTTAGACATGGCACCACGACGGAATCATGCAAAGAAAATGGGCACATTCATGCGCACTGACGTGGCCGCTCCCAATCCGAATCTCGACGAAATATCGCCAGTCCAAATCCAAAATACACGTTTGTATTAGCCCGTCCGACGTCCGTATTAGTATCGTTGGATGAATGGCGCACTGTGGAGCAAGCAGCTTACGTATATAGAAGGAACTAGCTGGGATTTGGTTAGGCGTTCGTAAGCAAGCCAAACAAAAGCTGGAACGACCTTCTTGATTTGGCCTGTTGGCACTGAGCAACAGCTCGTGGTATCGAAAATGCAATACCACAACTAACATGATATCCACCAACTATCCACACCCTTCATTTCATCAAGATTCGTGCAACAAATTCATCAACGAATTTTCAAATGTCAACGCATTATCAATAATTGATGGATTTATGTAACATAAATTTTAGATTCATGTACTAACATGAATTTTCTGTGCATGCATTTGAAAAAAAAACCACGCGTTAACATATTTTTTAGTTTTTTTAACACATAAAATTGTAGGAATAATATGTTTCGTTTGATGCATAATCAACGGTAATCATAATATGTGGAGATCCTATTAGTTGTGGAAAAATCCCTTTGCTCGTGATATATATGGTACACAAACGGTAGCCGGTCGGCTAAAACTCTCTCATCGATCTATTAGGAGTTGATGTGACTTTGCCATTTTTTGAATACCGCCTGAATTTGCGTAACGGTCTGAAAACACAAATATAATCAAAAAAGCTTAATACGAACTAATACATGCATCAATATACATTATTAGGTGAAAAATCTATCGCACACATATACAAAGATTTTGATTTGAAGAAAAAATACGGTAGCAAAAGAGAATAATCAGCTTTGGTTGCTGTTTGGGGTGCGTGTTTTCTTTTACCGTAGCAAAAGAGAATAATATCTTTAGCCTACCGGAGAGCGACGCCATGGCCACCACGGAATCGCACCTACAAAAAGCGCACCTTTTCCGCCGACGTGGCCTTGCGATCAGATCGATCCGAATCTCGAGGAAATATCTCCCAGTCCACATCACCCACTAGAAGGCCCCGGAAAATGGGCAGGAACCACGAGCCTGCCACCGGACGGCTGGAATCCGGTCAGCCGTCGCCGGTGCTGGTAAAAGAGTAATAAATCTCCGGTCGCGGATCGCTGATTATGATATTGGCGATAGTGTTTGGTTCTCTAGTTGGGTCGTGTGGCTTGGTAGCGATATCTGGGTAGTGCCTTCTTTGGCGTTGTATTGTCTTCTTTCTTAATATAAATACATGCAGTTCTCCTGCATGGTTTAAAAAAAATCTCCGGCGTCGCTTCAGCACGCAGCAAGCCAAAGAAAAACTGGAGCGACCTTCTTGTTTGGCTGCTGTTTTCTTCAGAAGATCCAGCACAGAAACGGACAATCTTGTGGGCAGGAGCGTAGCCAGGCCACATGCTACCACTAGTAGAAAATGGGTCTTTGGTCCAGAGCCGCCCAAGCCATTGGTCCCGGTTCAGAGAAAAACCGGGACCAGTGCCTGGCACTGGTCCCGGTTCGAGCTGCCAGGGCCCCGTGGAGCATTGGTCTCGGTTCGGCTGGGGGCATTGGTCCCGGTGCCGCGGAGCTTTGGTCCCGGTTCGTGGCACGAACCGGGACCAATACCCCTCCCTTGCCTATAAATAACCCAACCCCCCTCTTCTCTCCTTTTTTTTCTTGGATTGGTGGGAAGTGGGTGCTAGTTTTTTTCGTTTGCCACGCACAAGATGTGTTCGATGAAATGCCCGACCCACACTTAAGTTCACACAAAATGATATCCTCGGCCGAGGTTAGCAACTTTATCCTTTTCATCTGTAATTGATACAGAAATATTGCATGTGTCGATGTACGGTGGTCATTTCACTATTCAAGATGTTATTGTAATGGTATTTGATAAACTTAATTATATGATGCAGATGGATGCACGGATGCGATGGATGTACGGCGAACGACGCAGTTCCGAATTTATTGCAGGCCTGCATAAATTTATCGATGTGGCTGAGGCAAACAAAGTGGATAATTTTATGCCTTGTCCATGTGTTGACTGTCGGAACGTCAGGGAGTACTCTAACTCGAAAACCATTCAAGGCCACGTGCTTCGGAGAGGTTTCATGCCCAGCTATAATTGTTGGACCAAGCACGGAGAAAGAGAGGTTATGATGGAAGACAATGAAGAAGAGGAGGATGATGACAACTATCCTATGTTCCCTGAAGAATGCGGTGATACTGTAATGGAAGACGTTGAAGAAGAAGGAGGTGAACATCGGGCATCAGATGAGCCCGCTGATGGTCTTGGTGGGGTCATTTCTGATGCAAAGCGAGAATGCGATACAGAAAAGGAGAAGCTAAAGTTGGAGGCCATGCTAGAGGATCACAAAAAGTTGCTGTACCCAAATTGCGAAGATGGCAGCACAAAGCTCGGTACCACACTGGAACTGCTGAAATGGAAGGCAGAGACTGGTTGTTCTGACAAGGGATTTGAGAAGTTACTGAAAATAATGAAGCCGAAGCTTCCAAAGGATAACGAATTGCCCGAGACTACATACGAAGCAAAGAAGGCTATCTGCCCTCTAGGATTAGATGTGCAGAAGATACATGCATGCATTAATGACTGCATCCTGTACCGCGGTGAGGAGTACGAGAATATGGATAAATGCCCGGTATGCAATGCACTGCGGTACAAGATCAGACAAGATGACCCTGGTGATGTTGAGAGTGATGACGAGCCCCCCGGAAGAGGGTTCCTGCTAAGGTGATGTGGTATGCTCCTATAATACCACGGTTGAAACGTCTGTTCAGAAACAAAGAGCATGCCAGGTTGTTGCGATGGCACAAAGAAGTTGAGACACCCCGCCGATGGGTCCCAGTGGAGAAAAATCGACAGAGAGTTCCCGACATTTTCAGATGACGCAAGGAACTTAAGATTTGGTCTAAGTACAGATGGCTTTAATCCTTTTGGGGAGCAGAGCTCCAGTCATAGCACTTGGCCCGTGACTCTATGTATCTACAACCTTCCTCCTTGGTTGTGCATGAAGCGGAAGTTCATTATGATGCCAGTGCTCATCCAAGGCCCGAAGCAACCCGGCAACGACATTGATGTGTACCTAAGGCCATTAGTTGATGAACTTTTGCAGTTGTGGTCCGAACCAGGTGTACGTGTGTGGGATGAGCACAAACAACAGGAATTTGACCTACGAGCGTTGCTGTTCGTAACCATCAATGATTGGCCTGCTCTTAGTAACATTTCAGGACAGTCAAACAAGGGATACAATGCATGCACGCACTGTTTAGATAAGACTGAAAGTATACATTTGGGAAACAAGAATGTGTACCTGGGGCATCGTCGATTTCTTCCGAACAGTCATGCCGTAAGAAAGAAAGGCAAGCATTTCAACGGTGAGGCAGATCGCCGGAAGAAGCCTAACCTCCCTGATGGTGATGTTATATATGACATGGTCAAGGATTTAGAAGTAATCTTTGGAAAGGGTCCTGGCAGTCTATCTGTTCCGAATGACGCTGACAACCACGTACCCATATGGAAGAAGTGCTCTATATTTGGGAGCTACCCTATTGGAAAGTCCTAGAGGTCCGGTCTTCAATCGACGTGATGCACGTGACGAAGAATCTTTGCGTGAACCTGCTAGGCTTCCTGGGCGTGTATGGGAAGACAAAAGATACACAGAAGCACGGGAGGACCAGCAACGTATGAAAGACCCATACAACAAGCAGACGGATAAAGGGCGTCAATACTTAAGCAGCTACGCTCTTACCAAAGCAGAGAAGGAAATATTTTTTGAATGCCTGAGCAGTATCAAGGTCCCGGCTGGCTTCTCGTCAAATATAAAGGGAATAATAAATATGGCAGAGAAAAAATTCCAGAACCTGAAGTCTCATGATTGCCACGTGATTATGACGCAGTTGCTTCCGGTTGCATTGAGGGGGCTTCTACCGGAAAATGTTCGAGTACCCATTGTGAAGCTATGTGCATTCCTCAATGCAATATCTCAGAAGGTCATCGATCCAGTAACTCTACCAAGTTTACAGAAGGCTGTGGTCCAATGTCTTGTCAGCTTCGAGTTGGTGTTCCCCCATCATTCTTCAATATTATGACGCATCTCCTGGTTCACCTAGTCGACGAGATTGCCATTCTCGGTCCTGTATTTCTACACAATATGTTCCCCTTCGAGAGGTTCATGGGAGTCTTGAAGAAATATGTTCATAACCGTGCTAGGCCAGAAGGAAGCATCTCAAAGGCTATGGAACAGAGGAGGTCATTGAGTTCTGTGTTGACTTTATTCCTGACCTTAAGCCGATTGGTGTTCCTGAATCGCGGCATGAGGGGAGACTGAGTGGAAAAGGCACGCTAGGAAAGAAAGCACTGATATGTAGGGACGGGCATTCTTTAACTCAAGCACACTACACAGTTCTACAAAGTTCCACCTTCGTGGCTCCGTATATCGAGGAACACAAGAATTATGTACGCTCCAAGAACCCGGGGAAGGATGACTCCTGGATTAAAGAAAAACACATGGAGACTTTCGGCAGTTGGTTGCGATTACAGCTCATGAATGACACCACTGTCGGAGATCAGCTCTACTTGTTGGCCGCGTCACCATCTTCGACTGTATTGAATTTCCAAGGGTACGAGATAAATGGGAATACATTTTACACGATCGCCCAAGATAAAAAGAGCACCAACCAGAACAGTGGTGTCCGCTTTGATGCAACAACGAGAATGGGCAAAAGGACACATACTATGGTTACATAGAGGAGATATGGGAACTTGACTATGGACCTACTTTTAAGGTCCCTTTGTTTCGGTGCAGTTGGGTCAACATGAATGGAGAAGGGATAAAGGTAGACCAGCTGTACGGAATGACAACAGTGGATCTCAAGAATCTTGGTTGTTACAGGAACGAACCATTCGTCCTAGCCAATGATGTGGCTCAGGTTTTCTATGTGAAGGACATGTCCTCCAGACCGAAAAAAGAAAAAAAAGCAAACGAATACATCAGACGATGAGCCAAAGCGTCACATAGTTCTTTCAGGGAAAAGAAACATCGTGGGAGTCGAGGACAAGACAGACATGTCAGCAGATTATGATAAGTTTGATGAAATTCCGCCCTTCACAGTGAAAACTGACCCAAGCATCCCGTTAAATAATGAAGATGCTCCATGGTTACGGCCGAAGCGATCATAGGCCAGGGACATACGCGAAGAAGGGTTCATGGATTTTATGTAAATCAATGTAATGTATTAAACCTTATGTGATGTGTAGTAATGTATTAAACCTTTATGTGATGAAAACCATAATACATAGCTCGGGTCCATTTTTATTTAACCATAATACATCACGAATAATGTCACCACGCGACTTCCACCAAACAAGATCCGGGTTGACGACGTCACCCGGATTCCTCACCAAGCGACGCGTCCTGGAAGATACCACCTCCCAGTGCCAGCCCGGCGGAGCCCAGTCCTGGACATCGCCGATCGCATCCAACAGGCCGGACATCGTCGCCGAGATCTGAAAAAATGAGTGGGGAATTTGATCAAACACCTAGGTAGGGGAGGGAGAGGGAAGCACCTTGGGGATTCTGTATTCGGTCGACGAACTGAAGGATTTTCTAGATAGAACAAAACACACGGTTTCTCCTGCATACAGGCCAACGCTGGCTCGTGAGTGCCCGCATATCAAAATGCAGCGTTGGGCGTATGCAGGGAGTCTGAATGCTTTGAATACCAAACTGAACAAGTGTTGGGGATGGCAAATCGGCCTTCGATCCAGACAGCGGCAAGACGTCTCTGATGATCTGCAACCGTCCGAACAAGTGTTGGGGATGTTGCTAATCATCAGAGATCCTTGCTGCTGCTTGGATCCGACCGAGGGGAGGGTTCACCTTCAGCCTCCGCTCTAGGAACTCCTGCCTCTCAGAAATCTTGCTCTCTGCTACCCGTGGACTGCCAATGATGGATCCTTGATGGCCCTTCACGTAGTTACCCCACAACGGCGCCAGAAATCACTTGCTAGCCCTTCGCGTGGTTACCTACGTGAAAAGTAAATGGGTTAGGTTGAGACTCCAAGTGCAGAGTGTGTAGTAGTGGAAGACTTGTTTTCCCACGAGGGTGACTCGAGGGTTTAATATCGAACTCTCGGGGAATCAGTAGTGAAGATATATCTTCTTATCCTTCTTTTGGTTACCTACAAAACAAGTTAAATGTTTTGGTCCTCAACCTCACCTGTGGTTGTCAAGCACAAGGTGTAAGAATGATATCAAGATAGTTATGCAATGCAAACAGGAAATAAATATGCAATGGTGGTGGATGCAATGGTAAATGATATTTTTGGTGTTTTTAATGATGTATGCAAGATGAAAAGTATTTTTGTATTTTCGGATTTAATGATGGCTGAAAATAGAAAAGTGGTATATGGTGTTGGAAAGGTGTTTCTTATGATTAAAAATGGACCGGGGTTCATGGTTTCACAAATGCACTCTCTCTTTATAAAGTGGCAGACAATGGAACACACACAGAATTAACATATGAGATTGCAACACAAAGTTTGATAACAAGTTACTTAGATATATGGGCATCACGTCCTAACATAGAGACCTTTTGATTATTAGTCTCTCTTATACTCCACCAAGATGCGAACCAAATCATAACACCTCAGTAATTAAGATGACTCAGAGTATAGCAATAAGTTTCATGACATGAAGTGAAAATAAGAACATGCTGGATCTAGTCACAGGAAGAAGCTTGGTCACCCTCAACCCTTGCAGCATGGTATTTTTTTTATCCCTAGTGAGGTAACAAAGTAAGGTAAACACCCAAGTGGATCGCGATATTAACTTGTCAGCTTACCGCACTCACCACTCCCCGTTACTCCAACTAATGCACACGTTCCCCCACACACGCTCTCATAAACATGCTTGATCATAACAAGTAGACAAGAACGGGGTACATAATATGCATCTATACTCATAACTGAAACAAACATTGCAATCTCAAACATATATTAACTCATAGAAAGATCCACCACATAGGTATTACAAATATGACCGTAATCATGTTCAGCAGCTCATACGGTACTAATTAGTGAAGCTCAAGAGAGGAGAGATACATAAGTTACTTCCACAAACCCATAGTCCAGAGGTGGACTACTCCCTCTTCATCATGGAGACGGTGGAGAAGTCGATGGAGAGGATGGAGACCACACCGGCAGCGCCCCGCCGGAGTTTTCCCCCTCCAATCTGCAGCTCCTGATCTCCGTTTCGGTGTTTCTGTGTTTGTGCGGCGCTCCCTTCGCGAAACGCAGGGGACCTTTTTTATAGGCGTTTTTAGGTCAAGACGGAGTCGGTGGACGAAAGATCGACGGCAGCGGAGCCACGAGGCCAAACGAGTGGGCCCCACGCGGCCACAGTACCTGGCCGCGTGGGCCACCCCTTTTGCCTTCTGGCCTCCGTTTGCTTGCTTCCTTCGCTCCGAGGTCTTCCTTCCTTCCAAAATACTGACGCCTGTATTTTTCCATAATTTTTGACGACGTTTGGGTCCCTGAAACATAAAAGGAAAGAAATAGGGTTTTCTGCCTGCGCAGGGTTAATTCCATAAAAATAGGAAACAATTGATTTATTTCCTAAAATCATTAAATAACAGTAATATAACCCTTATATGATGCAAATATGATTGGAATATGTGTGATATAGTGCAAAGTTCATGTATGCATTTTACATGCATCAACATCCCCAAGCTTAACCAATACTCGTCCTCGAGTATGAAGGTGATAAAACTAACATGGGCTTTGCAATATAGCACTAACAATGGATATCAAAGATGATTGCTACTGCTACATAGAGTCAAATGATTCATTCTTCAAAGGAGTAGCAATATGCAAAACAGTTTATGAAGTGATATCAAGTATTCAATGCAAGGATGTTCAATGATAGTTCACAAAGTGTAACATAGTAGCAAGTAATATGGACATTCTTACTTTTGCATACATGTGGTCCATAGAGTGATGATGAAAATCTGAATATGTTTGGTGGACACTTTGGAAAGATGAATAAGTGAGTAGAGGTAAAGCATGCATAAGTTTCATCTAACCTCCAAACTCTCCTACTTAAGTTAATGATTGCAATGTGGTAATACTTGGTGTCAAGCTCTCATTCCCCTATCATAGCATCTTGAATGATTATAGTTTAATGTGAGAGCAAATATGAGTAGTGTGCTTGACAAAGTAAAGGTTGGATGTCTCATGCCCCTTGAATACAAGTACCTACACCATGAGTTACTCAACTTGGAAAAGCAAGTTCAAGTTATCTATCATTGTAAGTAATAATAGTATCATCAAGAGCGTCAACTGGGGTACCTCTTGTCCCAGGATATGGAACAAGCCCATATCAAAATGACAAGACAAACAAACAAGATGAAAAACCTCAACACCCTTTTTATTTACCATTGGAATAGCTTTTTATTGTAAGGTGTGTCATAGATAATTCACCATAGCATGTAAGTAAATTTCCACCATGAATAATGCATGGCTTAGATTAGCGGCCCAGGCGTCTCTCTAACCATTTATACAAACTCATTCAAACTAAATCTTTTCCCCTTATTTCACCATGATAGGCATCCATAGACAAAAGCACATGATATCAACTAAATGGAGCATGTTGAAAGCTTTGCATGTGACAGCACATATGGGCTAACTCCCAACCTTGACATTTATCAAGCCACTAGCATCATAATCTTAATCACAATGGGTCATGTTTATTTATAGCAATGATAGTAAAAATGTGCATCAAGTTCATGAGAGCTATATAACCAACTTTTCCCATGGCAATCAATAACATAATCATTTTCATTCAGAGGTATAGATAACACAAATATCATGATGAACATACTCGGAATAGCATAGCTAGTAGGTAGATATGGTGGACTCACTGGAATAACTTTGGTTGAAGGTGTTGGAAACAAGTTTTGACTTGTTGGAGTTTTTGGGCTAGCAAAAGGGAGAAAGTTGACCATCTAGATGCATGCATGAGTGTCCATAGAACTAACTAATCCATGTTAAACCAAGTAAAATAACAATCAGCATGAATAAGTTATAGCTCTTCAAAAAGGATTTGCAAACTATTACTCATAAACAAGCTCATGAATCATGCAACTATATGTATCATTAAAAATCAACTCAAACATCCCTTTTCCCAATCTTATAAAAGCATCCAACATATTTCAACCCATATTTCCAGTAGCTCTCCCATATATAAATGATAGTGTGGTGGTCTCTCAAAACAAATCAAACCAAAACAAACAAAAGACGCTCCAAGTTTATGCGATAAAGTGTTTCGATCGAAAAACAGAAGTTGGACGTGCGCAAACCGAGAGTGTGTAGGTCCAGCGGGGTTGTCTTCACATCCCCAAGCTTATGGTCTTCACCATCCTTGGATAACTCTTGGTGCATCTCCTCCAATCCCTGTGAAAAAACTTCAAAACACCGTTTCTCCCATTTTTTCTGTGGGGTGCATTAATAGTGATAAACAAATATGTTTCTTGCTGCATATAATCCTTGAACAAAAATTCATATGAGATGTCCAGAAAGTGTATAATGTTGTATGCCTACTCATAAACTCAATTGGATCAAAAAGATTCAACTTAAAAGCTCAAAGCATGCATCAAACAAAATGGGACAGAATCTGTCCAAAAAAGCAGCAGTAAAACGTATTTTTCTACCCTACCAAACTTTCTCGAAAAATTCCGAAAAATTCATGCATACAGAGGATGAAAAGTTGCAACTACAGTTCAAATATGAGCTCATTCGGAGTTACAGAATAAGAATTAAAAATCATACCGTGCACTGATTCGTGCAGGAATAAAATCTCCGAACGCTATAAGCAACTTTTTCAAACCAAAAAGGGTAAAACTTGGCACTTTATTGAAAATTCCAGAACCTAAACTAGACACAAAGTCTCTTGTTACAGCAAGAGGACACAAAGAAAATCACACAAAAAATAACCGGGTTGCCTCCCGCAAAGCGCTTTCTTTATAGCCATATAGCTAGGCTTCTTACTTGTTGTTTATTGTGGACGAAGCTCATGAGGGAGCTTGAACTTTGGTGGTTCCCTCTTCCTTGGGAAGTGTTCCATGCACTTCTTGTGTGGGAACTGAAACTTCACATTCCCTTCCTTTGAATCAATGATGGCACCTGTGGTACGAAGAAAAGGTCTTCCAAGAATAATAGGACTAGAGGTTTTATTCCCCATATCCATGATTAGAAAATCCACAGGCACAAAAGTCATATGTAACTCCACCATAACATCACTTACTTTTCCTAAAGCATGTTTAATAGAGTCATCAGCAAGTGCAAGTTCAATGGAGCATTTTTCAATTCAAGCACTTCATATAGTTCTTTAGATAAAACAGAGACACTAGATCCTAGATCAAGTATAGCATGGTGTGTCTCTTTTCCAATAGTTACTAGTACCTTAGGAATCCACATATCCCCAAGCTTAGGTGGTATCATAGCCTCTTGGTTGTACCTAGCAATCTTTTCTTTCAAGACATGATTAGCAATATAAGAACCAAAGCCAGCTTGATTAGTGTTGATGGAAGGATCACTTGCAAGTTTTTGTAAGATAGATATTAATTCATGCAAGCTACAATTTTCTAAGTCAAGCAAAGGATCCTTGACTTCACTAAGCATTTTAACTTCCTCAACTTTCTTTTCTCTATTGTATAGGTTGAATATTTCATAACGGTCATCAAAGACATCTTCAGGTACTTGGGCTTTTTCTAAACTTTCTTAATTCTTACTTCCAAAAGCAAGCCATCAAGTAAATAGTGAGTATCATTAGCAGCAGTATTCATGAAGGAATCCTCACATTCATTATCCAAAAAGACCCTAGAGGCTTCAGTCAAACCTCTATAAAATACATGCATGAGCATCCAATCTCTAAGACCATGTTCCATTCCAAAAGCTATGCCTCTAAACCTTTCCCATGTTTTCACTAGAGGTTCATCCTCTTCTTGTTTAAAGGTGATAAGTACTTGTCTTAGGTTACAAATCTTTTCAATGGAACAAAATCTTTCAACGAAAGCAGCTTTTAAATTAAACCAAGTGCTAAAATTTTCAGGTGGCCATCTTAATATCCAATCTAAGGCTTTTCCACCTAGGGAGTAAGGAAAAAGCTTAATTTCAACATTAGCATGGCTCAAGTTTAACATTTTGCACCTTTCATCAAACTTCTTAAGATATGGTTGTTGCCACGCAAAATTGTCACGCGACGCCACGATACCCGTCGTACTTTCGTGACGACGAAACGATTGCTTTCCGAGCAAAGCAACAAAGATCTCCCCGCTTTCGTGGAGGAGGAACGACCGCTTTTCAGCGCAAAACGGCAAAGATCACCAAACCCTAGGATTGCTAGGGCTCAGCTTGAGAAGAACATAGATAAATAAAAGTTACGTGAAAATAAGATAGATTGATTTTTGGTGTATCGATTGGTTCTCTCCTCAATCGGCCGTGGCCTTTTTAAGGCACGCAGGACTTGACGTACAAGAATAGAAGTCTGAGGTTATACCGAATAGTACATATCTTCTCTGATTCGGTTACCATGTATAAATATATGGCTATCAAATTCTACTAGCTAATCTCTAGCGCATCGGCCATATTCACGTACAAGCATTTGTACTACGAATAAAATATACCGGCCAGGACGCAAATCATACCAGCTAATGAAGATTGCATGCGCCTCATGCATTACCTAATTTTCCTTGTACTCTTCTTTACGTGACAGCCTCTTTAATTTAAAATCTCAAACTTCAGTTTGGCGACCGAGCCTAGTCCAGACTTGCTCTTGGCTGCAATATGCTGGCTTGAGGCATTTCAGAATCCAGGACCTGTCTCAGGTGGCGACGTCGTAGCTCCAAATGTCCCTCATGATTCTGGCCAGGACTTGTCCTAGGTCCATGCAAGATTCCTGCTGCAAATTTGAAGCAATTTATCAATAAATTAGCTGAATCTTAATTTGGCCTATTACACAAACCAACTGGCCAAATTACACCATCAACACATGCCCCCTATTCTTGGTATAATTGCAATCACCAAAA
Organism: Poa pratensis; assembly: GCA_947311845.1. Classification (NCBI taxonomy): domain Eukaryota; kingdom Viridiplantae; phylum Streptophyta; class Magnoliopsida; order Poales; family Poaceae; genus Poa; species Poa pratensis. Next base: position 2,177,933 of record CAMZMU010000027.1, read on the forward strand.
ACACTTTTGCATAGTACTTTAGGACGATATCAACAATTGCACCGGCCGGCCATATATTCGCTGAGGGCGATGTCTATGGAATACATCGGCCAAATTTTCTGCTTAGTATGATATTTAGATAATTCATAGCCAAACCTTTTCAGGGCGATATTTTGAAAACATATCGGCCAAATTTTCTTCTCATGGCGATGTCCAAATAACTCATCTGCCAAATTTTCTTAGGGCGATAATCTGAATAATATATCTGCCATAGTATTTTCAAGCTTCGAGTGCACGAAATTCAACGGGCAAAGCGAACACCATATTCATATCCATATCACTAGGTATTTCCTGGCTATTTTCTGAATCCTCATCATCAACCGTGTCATCTGCGGCTGCGGGATCCTCAGCCTTGTCGTCTGTGGTATCATCAGCCGTGTCATTTGCGAGTTTATTAGTCGTGTCATCTTCGACTTCATTCTCCTCCGCTACGATGCGCTTCTCCATCCATGTCATCTTCGGCACCATAGGTTTTTCTCGTCTGAACAATTCACCACGTTTCTTCTCGGCTATTTCTTCCTTTATTTCCACAGCTCGCAGTCGTTGTACACGCCGTTTCTCAGTATGTGCTAGTCCCATTGGATACCAGCGAGGTCCTGGTGTAGTCCCTGGAGCGACAGATTTAATTTTGCTGCCCCCCGAGTATCCCGGCCTGTACTGACGTATTGTGGTCGCTGGAATAGATAATTTGCCCTTGACCGAAATAATTCTCTGCTGACCGGATGTACCACCGGATCCATTATTCTGGCCTCCCCTATGATTTGCATTCCCTCGTTGTCTAGACGTGCTAGAACAAATGTTGAAACCCATTGGAGACAACCTCATGGATGTACGTGAGCTGCTGTACCTCTTAGCTGAGTCCGTGTACATATTAGTTGATTCAGTTTTCTGACTCATACTGGAAGATACGGAAAGTGTATTATCCAAATGTTTTCCTTCTGTACTAGTCTCTCTTCTCTGAACAAGTCCACCCCTTGCTGCATCAGTGTTGCTTGTATCTGTACTATTCGCAACATCTTCATCTGATTGGCCTTCCACAACTTTTAGAGCATGATTTGAGCCATTAGAACCTCTTACCAGATTAGGCTCAGCACGTCCTGCCGGCACCCATGCAAACTTCTTGCCACCTCTATGAACTATTCCATCTGCATTACCCCACATGCGCATTTTTGAAGTTTCTGAGACAAGCTTTGCATCATTACCATGATTTATATTGGCATCACGTGGTCTAATCCTCTGATTAATCTGAGCCCTTTTCTCATGCCATGGTTCCCTGTATATAGATCCAGCATGCTTCACCGGCACCCAAATAAGCTTACGGCCACAATTATAATTCCTGCCATCTGTTTTATGCACTGGTAATCGGTTCTGTCGAATAACAATTGTGTCCCGTGGCCAAGCTTCTCTACTGAACCGAGCTCTTTTGTCGTGCGACTGTGGTCTGAACATTGGCCTTGGTGGAACCCATTCTGGTTGAAAATAACATGTTGGCCTTGTAGGATATGATGCCCAAGGAGTAAAACCCCAGGGAGGAAATCGTAGATGCACAGGAGCTGCACGGCCCCAACATGCCGTCTCCATTGGAAAACATGGCCTCTGATCATATGAATTTCTTTTCCATTGCTCATGACCACCAGGTCTAGAAGGAGTCGTAGTACGCTTAACGCCTCCAAGCCGATTAAACATATTGTTGGCTTTGTGTGAAGTATATTTTTCCAACAACATGTTAACTGTCGGCTTTTTTCTTGGAGCTTGTCTCCTTACTTCATTGACTTTCCACACTTCTAATTCTGGAGTTTTTGGTTTTATCATCCTCGGCGCAGAATTGTTATCAATGACAACATTTTTGTCTTTGGTAGATTCGGTCTGATGCGACCGAATAAGAACTTTATTTTTATCAAACTCGATCACGTTGATAGGAAAAGGATCATCATCGAGTTTAATCTTTGTACTCTCTTCGAATGTCAATCGTCCATCATTAATGGCCGATTGCACCTGTCTCCGAAACACATTGCAATCATTAGTAGAGTGAGAACAAGAATTGTGATGTTTACAATAAACTCTTTTACCCAGTTCTCCTGGAGGTGGAATAATATGACCTTCTCTCACTCTAATTAATTTTCCTCGCAGCAATATATCAAAAATCTCATCACACTTGCTAACGTCAAAAGTATACTTTATTTCCTCTCTTTTAGCAGGTGTAGGTTTCAAAGCAGGACATGCAAAAGGTTTTGACTTCGGCGATTGAACCCACTCGGCTACGCATACGTCAACGTCATCCTCACTAGCCGAATCATCATATTCTAAAGCATTAACCGCCTGGTTATCCTTTTCTTTTTCCCTGTTATCTGTAAACCGGCTATATTGTTTAACTTCCTTAGCACGGTTTTCTTGCGTGGAGTCAAAATAATCAGGGTATGGATTTTGATACGAACGTGCTCTACCCTCAGGTTCTAAACCAAATTCTCTAAGTATACTAACAAGCTTATCCTTAAAACTTTCATTGGGCTGAAGAGAACTTGTTTGTGGAATAGATGGAACGCAAGCACAGGGTGAAATCTCCGGCAATGAAATTGGAGCATGTGATGTTTGCAACGGAGATCCACTAACATATGAATAGGGTACCGGCTCGTACGGAACCCCGGTACCGACATGCGGCAGCGGTGGTGTATTGTATGCTACCGTCTGATAACTAACTTGCTGCAAATTAGAATTAAAGGCTCCACTTCGGTTATCGCTGTAATAATTTTGTGGCACCAAAGTTGATATAGTAGGAGCAGCTACGCTAGGCATAAATTATTAGCCGGACTGCTCACATAATTCCAGCCACCTGCATCGATTTGATCATCACTTAAAAATACGTGAGACTGCTGTGCAACATTAGAATTAAATATTGCACTTCGGTTATTGCTGTGATAATTTGGTGCAACTGAAGTTAAAATAGTAGGATGAACAGCAGTATAAACAAAAGTATTAGCCGAAGTGCTAGCATACTTCCGGCCACCCTGATTACTATTCGAAGCAACGTGAGGCTGCGTACCATTAGCCGATGCACCAGGCATGTGAATATCACTAGGCAACGTAATGAATCCATTATTTTCTACACATATCGGCCTTTGCACAGAATATTCATTATCAGTTTGCACTAACGAACGAGCATGAGGAGCTAAACTATTTTCAAGATTAGCCGAACTACTTATATAATTTCGGCCACTTTTATAATCAGGTAAAGGAACGTAATGCTGGACATCATTAGCCGATGCATCAGGTGTAGGCAAATTAATAAATCCACGACTTTCCAAAGGCATCAGCTTTGTTTTAGAATATTCGTCGTTGACTTGCAGCACCGACGAACGAACATTACGAGATAGACTAGTTTCTAACTGCTCCTTAAATTCATCAAATATATTATCTATAGCACTAAGTTTAATAGCCACGGACACATCAATAAGATTAGCAATTTCATCGGTTGGCTTTTTTACCTCAGCGCCGAGTAAATCGGAAGGACTCGGCGTAGCTACCTTTTTGACAACGCCGTTCCTGGTCTTCTGGTATCCATGGTATCCAGCCAACTTCAGTTTCATCACCTCAGCCATCTCTTCCTCAAGCATCCGTTCAAGCTTGCGCCGATCCTCTTCTGACAGATCATCGAGGGTAACGGCGATGGTGATGTCCGGGTCGACGTCGCTGCCGTTCTTGATGACGGTGTTCATCGTGTGTATGTTCTTGTTCTTCGTCCCCAGCGGAGTCGCCAATTGTGTTGCCACGCAAAATTATCACGCGACACCACGATACCCGTCGTACTTTCGTGACGACGAAACGATTGCTTTCCGAAAAAAGCAACAAAGATCTCCCCGCTTTCGTGGAGGAGGAACGACCGCTTTTCAGCGCAAAACGGTAAAGATCACCAAATCCTAGGATTGCTAGGGCTCAGCTTGAGAAGAACATAGATAAATAAAAGGTACGTGAAAATAAGATAGATTGATTTTTGGTGTATCGATTGGTTCTCTCCTCAATCGGCCGTGGCCTTTTTAAGGCACGCAGGACTTGACGTACAAGAATAGAAGTCTGAGGTTATACCGAATAGGACATATCTTCTCTGATTCGGTTACCATGTATAAATATATGGCTATCAAATTCTACTAGCTAATCTCTAGCGCATCGGCCATATTCACGTACAAGCATTTGTACTACGAATAAAATATACCGGCCAGGACGCAAATCATACCAGCTAATGAAGATTGCATGCGCCTCATGCATTACCTAATTTTCCTTGTACTCTTCTTTACGTGACAGCCTCTTTAATTTAAAATCTCAAACTTCAGTTTGGCGACCGAGCCTAGTCCAGACTTGCTCTTGGCTGCAATATGCTGGCTTGAGGCATTTCAGAATCCAGGACCTCTCTCAGGTGGCGACGTCGTAGCTCCAAATGTCCCTGATGATTCTGGCCAGGACTTGTCCTAGGTCCATGCAAGATTCCTGCTGCAAATTTGAAGCAATTTATCAATAAATTAGCTGAATCTTGATTTGGCCTATTACACAAACCAATTGGCCAAATTACACCATCAACAGTGGTATAGGTTCTTCTTTAGGTTTCCCATAAAAACGGTGTTCATAAATCACTTTCACGATATTAGGATCTACAACACATTTCTCAACAGGGATATTCATATCTTGGGGAAAGTTCTTAACACTAAATGGTCAAAAGGTTCGTTTCTCCATTTTAGCAAGTTTTTTTGTATTTTTTTATTTTTCTATGCAAAACTGAAAATAAATATGCAAGCGGAATATGATATGCAATGACACTAACAAAACAAATAAATTGCTTTGTAAGTAAAGATGGGTAAGATGGTACTCACGTAGGTGCAACCTCCCCAAGCTTAGGTGTTAGCACAAGTTGGTGAAGTTGACTTCGTTGTGAGATGAATGCGATGATGCACACCCTTGGATAAATCTCTCAGCTATGATTCCCCGGCAACGGCGCCAGAAAACAGTCTTGATGGACCTTCACGTAGTTACCCCACAACGGCGCCAGAAAACACTTGCTAGCCCTTCGCATGGTTACCCGCGAGAAAAGTAAATGGGTTAGGTTGAGACTCCAAGTGCAGAGTGTGTAGTAGTGAAGACTTGTTTTCCCCACGAGGGATGACTCGAGGGTTTAATATCGAACTCTCGCGGAATCAGTAGTGAAGATATATCTTCTTATCCTTCTTTTGTTTACCTACAAAACAAAGTTAAATGTTTTGGTCCTCAACCTCACCTGTGGTTGTCAAGCACAAGGTGTAAGAATGATATCAAGATAGTTTATGCAATGCAAACAGGAAATAAATATGCAATGGTGGTGGATGCGATGGTAAATGATATTTTTGGGTTTTTTAATGATGTATGCAAGATGAAAAGTATTTTTGTATTTTCAGATTTAATGATGGCTGAAAATAAAAAAAAAGTGGTATATGGTGTTAGAAAGGTGTTTCTTATGATTAAAAATGGACCGGGGTTCATGATTTCACGAATGCACTCTCTCTTTATAAAGTGGCAGACAATGGAACACACACGGAATTAACATATGAGATTGCAACACTAAGTTTGATAACAAGTTAGTTAGATATATTGGCATCACGTCCTAACATAGAGATCTTTTGATTATTAGTCTCTCTTATACTCCACCAAGATGCGAACCAAATCATAACACCTCAGTAATTAAGATGACTCAGAGTATAGCAATAAGTTTCATGACATGAAATGAAAATAAGAACATGCTGGATCTAGTCACAGGAAGAAGCTTGGTCACCCTCAACCCTTGCAGCATGGTATTTTTGTTTATCCCTAATGAGCTAACAAAGTAAGGTAAACACCCAAGTGGATCGCGATATTAAGTTGTCAGCTTACCGCACTCACCACTCCCCGTTACTCCAACTAATGTACATGTTCCCCCACACACGCTCTCATAAACATGCTTGATCATAACAAGTAGACAAGAACGGGGTACATAATATGCATCTATACTCATAACTGAATCAAACATTGCAATCTCAAACATATATTAACTCATAGAAAGATCAACCACATAGGTATTACAAATATGACCGTAATCATGTTCAGCAGCTCATACGGTACTAATTAGTGAAGCTCAAGAGAGGAGAGATACATAAGTTAATTCCACAAACCCATAGTCCAGAGGTGGATTACTCCCTCTTCATCATGGAGACGGTGGAGAAGTCGATGGAGAGGATGGAGACCACACCGGCAGCGCCCGCCGGAGTTTTCCCGCTCCAATCTGCAACTCCTGATCTCTGTTTCGGTGTTTCTGTGTTTGTGCGGCGCTCCCTTCGCGAAACGCCAGGGGACCTTTTTTATAGGCGTTTTTAGGTCAAGACGGAGTCGGTGGACGAAAGATCGACGGCAGCGGAGCCATGAGGTCCAAACGAGTGGGGCCCACGCGGCCACGTGGGCCACCCCTTTTCTGCCTTCTAGCCTCTGTTTGCTTGCTTCCTTCGCTCCGAGGTCTTCCTCCTTCCAAAATACTGACGCCTATATTTTTTCATAATTTTTGGACGATGTTTGGGCCCCTGAAACATAAAAGGAAAGAAATAGGGTTTTCTGCCTGCGCAGGGTTAATTCCATAAAAATAGGAAACAATTGATTTATTTCCTAAAATCATTAAATAACAGTAATATAACCCTTATATGATGCAAATACGATTGGAATATGTGTGATATAGTGCAAAGTTCATGTATGCATTTTACATGCATCAATGCTATATATAGGGTCGTGGCCCCTTTAGTCCCGGGTGGTATCACGGCCCGGGACTAGAAACACACCCCTGATCCAACGGTTCACAAGCCCTCAAAAGAAGCACACCCTGATCCAAGGGCTCACAAGCGCTCGAAAGAAACACATGATCCGTGTGCTTCTTCCTTATTGGTGGGATTCCCTTTAGTCCCGGTTGGTGGCTCACAGAGTGATCCAACAGCTCACAAGCCCTCAAAAGAAACACACCCCTGATCCAACGGCTCACAAGCGCTCGAAAGAAACACACGATCCGTGTGCTTCTTCCTTATTGGTGGGATTCTCACTATATATATGTAGTCATGGCCTTCATTGGCATAGCACATCTAAACTCATATCTGCAACCTCATCACTCTCCCATAGCTTCCACCGTGCCCACTCTAACCTACTCGGAGGCGGAGGCGCTTTCCGCCTCGAACTACCCCTGCCCGCCCGGCTACGACGTCCCCACCGGCTGGAGGCTGAGCACCGGAGGCGTGCTGGTCCCTCCTATCGCTCAAGGTTTGGCACGTTGGGCGGCCATCACGAACCACTACTACCTCGAGCTCACTCCGGAGCAGCGGATGGATCCCCGCTGGCATCCCGACTACCGCCCGACTTGGGAAGCCTTCTTCATCAATCGGCGTGAGAGGGCGCTCACCAGGTACAAGGAGGACGGCCCGCCTCCTTCGAACTTCAATGAGGCCAGCCGTCGGCTGTGGTGGAGTGGCCGGACTCTCCAGAGCGTCATGAACTACATCACGGCCGACGATAACCCCCGCCTGCTCTACCCTCACTTCCAGTCCAGACGAGCGCCGCCCGACGACAGCGACGACGACGGCGGCAACTACGACGACTACGAGGTCGAGTATTATAGGCCTAGATAGGAGTATGACTAACCTATGGTTCGTCTATGTATCCAAGATTGTTGTCATTAACTACTTCTGGTCTAGCTAAGACGACGATCGTGTAAAATGTATTCTTTATCTCTGCATTTCCAAGTCTATGAAGAAGTTTTTTGTAAACTATGTCAAAACTCAAGTTTATCATTTATCCTACCATCTAGTACACATGAAAGTACTCCATGCCAAAGGATTTTATTTTTTGAGTATTTTTTCACTTTCTTTGACTTTTTTAAAAAATGGTCAAAATGGTCGCCGTTACTATTCATTGTAAGGGGTTGAATTATCCAAAACTATCGACGGTTCTGTGATATAACCACTACTTGTGCACCTTAAAATCATTTTTGAAAAAAATTCAGAGCAAACTATCACATACTTGTAGTTTAAATTTGAATTACTTTCAAAAAATAGGCATAAAGTCGTTTAAGTAGGAAAAAATTAGCTAGAAACCGAGAAAATTACCAATATTTGTGGATTATCCATAAAATATGGTCTACTTTGTGTGATAATTGGATGGGTGCCATTTTGCACCATATTTGTTGTACTTGCTTCACAAAAAATTTCATTTTTGACAATCGAAAAACAAAAAACGATATTTAAATAAGTAATTTGAAAAAACTCAGTTCTGCAACATAGTTTGTCGTACCAAGATACAGCTATGTGTCAAATATAGGCACATTTTGACAAACTATGACAGGGGGATGACCATAACGAGCCCATTTGACCCGTAACTTATACATTTTATAGATGATTGACCTTTTTGTGAAGAAGTTTTTTTGTATACTATGTCAAAACTCAAGTTTATCATTTATCCTACCAACTAGTACACATGACAGTACTCCATACCAAAGGATTTCATTTTTTGAATATTTTTTCACTTTCTTTGACTTTTTTAAAAAACGGTCAAAATGGCCGCCGTTACTATTCATTGTAAGGGGTCGAATTATCCAAAACTATCGACGGTTCTGTGATATAACCACTACTTGTGCACCTTAAAATCATTTTTGAAAAAAATTCAGAGCAAACTATCACACACTTGTAGTTCAAATTTGAATTACTTTCGAAAAATAGGCATAAATGCGTTTAAGTAGGCGAAATTAGCTAGAAACCGAGAAAATTAACAATATTTGTGGATTATCCATAAAATATGGTCTACTTTGTGTGATAATTGGATGGGTGCCATTTTGCACCATATTTGTTGTACTTGCTTCAAAAAAATGTCATTTTTGACAATCGAAAAACAAAAAACGATATTTAGATAAGTAATTTGAAAAAACTCAGTTCTGCAACATTGTTTGTCGTACCAAGATACAGCTATGTGTCAAATATGGGCACATTTTGACAAACTAAGACATGGGGATGACCATAACGAGGCCATTTGACCCGAAATTTATACATGTTTATAGATGATTGACCTTTTTGTGAAAAGTTTTTTGTATACTATGTCAAAACTCAAGTTTATCATTTATCCTACCAACTAGTACACATGAAAGTACTCCATGCCAAAGGATTACATTTTTTGAGTATTTTTTCACTTTCTTTGACTTTTTTTAAAAAACGGTCAAAATGCCCGCCGTTACTATTCATTGTAAGGGGTCGAATTATCCAAAACTATCAACGGTTCTGTGATATAACCACTACTTGTGCACCTTAAAATCATTTTTGAAAAAAATTTAGAGCAAACTATCATACTCTTGTAGTTCAAATTTGAATTACTTTCGAAAAATACGCATAAAGTCGTTTAAGTAGGCAAAATTAGCTAGAAACCGAGAAAATTACCAATATTTGTGGATTATCCATAAAATATGGTCTACTTTGTGTGATAATTGGATAGGTGCCATTTTGCACCATATTTGTTGTACTTGCTTCACAAAAAATATCATTTTTTACAAACGAAAAACAAAAAACGATATTTAGATAAGTAATTTGAAAAAACAGAAAATGGTTTTGGATTGTTTATTCAAATTTAAACACTTTTCATGTTGAAAGTCTTTTCAGATTCAAAACCATGTGAAATTCATATTCAAACACCTAAATAAGAAAAAAAAGACGGGAACAACAATTCAGAACTGAAAAGTTCGAAATAATTTTGAAAATGGAGTCTTTGGTCCTGGTTTATACCAAGCACCGGGACCAATGAGTCCATGGACGCGCGAGCAAATCTGGCATTAATTTGCCAGGGCATTGGTCCCGGTTGCTACCAAGAACCGGGACCAATGCTCTCATTGGTCCCGGTTCTTGGTAGCAACCGGGACCAATGAGGCCTGGTATAACTGCCTCTGCCTCTTCTCTTCCTCATTCATCTCCAAATCGACGAAATCGATGAAGGACCGCGCGACGGAGCGAAAACACGTCGTCAGGCTGCCCGACCTCGGCGTCGCGCCACGCCGCGCCCCGCCGCCGACGTCTACGTACGCGGCGCCCTCGACGCCCGCGCCGCGCCGCCCGCACGCATGTCTCTTCTCCAACTCCGGCCAAGGTCCGCCGTGCTCAATTCCGACGCCGTCCGAGCTTCTCCGGCCTCGCCGTCCTTTCCAGTGTGCTCAGGGTGAGCTTCTAGCCCTCCCCGACCTCTCCTCCGTCCTCCTCCTGTCCCGTAGCTCACTGCCGACGCGTGCTTGCGAGCGCCGCCGCGGAACCGCGTCGCCAGAGTTACTCCGGCGACCATTTGGTCCGTCGCGCCGCCCGTTCACCTCCCCACGCTCCCGTGCGTGCGACGCGCGCACCCGTGCGACCTCCCGTGCCCTCCTCCGTCGTGTCCATGGTCGACAGAGCTGCCGCCGGCTCTCTGTGTCACTGACAAGCGGCCCCGCTCGTCAGATATTTAAACTTATCCGTGCGCAATTCGAATCTAAATAAGAAATCATCTGTCAACTTTGAAAATCAATAACTCGAGATTTATAAGTCCAAATAATTCAAACAAAAATTCTATGGATAGCTTATGAAAATGTCTGTGCAACTAAACTATTTTCACCATGTTTAGATTAATATTAATTGCTGGGTATTTAGAATAGTACAGAACGTTGATTATATAAATTTGTTTGTTTCTGATACTCTAATAATCCAAAAATTATGAATCCAATTGTGTTAAATTTGTATTGCAGTAGCCTAGCACCCCTAATTTTTGTAGAATTAATTAAGCAACAACATTAATTAGGTATTCAAATAAAGATTGTAGCCACTTCTGTACTATAACAATTTTAATTGTCATTTGATTAATCTAATTTAGTTGAATCCAATTGGGTTAGTTCACAAATAATTAACACTGTGTAACCCTAAAAGGATTTAATTTTTAGAGTAAAAGAACTTAGTCAGTAGCTAAAACTTGGTTATTAAGCTTATGGACTAAAACAAATGTGTAGAGAATTTGGTAGATCATTTTGAGTCAAATCCAATTGTGTTGCCTTCTAGATACTTCGGAATTCAAACACTTAGTATTTTTTGTGTTAGGGAAAAAATTATGGTTTTACGATATGAGTTTACGAGTTTACGATACGAGTTTACGATACTAGTTTACGGGTTTACTAGTTTACGATACTAGTTCCGACCTATACGAGTTTACGATACTAGTTTACGAGTTTACGATACGAGTTTACGGCTTTACTAGTTTACGAGTTTACGATACTAGTTCCGACCTATACAAGTTTACGATACTAGTTTACGAGTTTACGATACGAGTTTACGAGTTTACGATACTAGTTTATGGGTTTACTAGTTTACGAGTTTACGATACTAGTTCCGACATATACGAGTTTACGATACTAGTTTACGAGTTTACGATTCACTGTTTTCATACACCTAAAATAGCTTGTTTAAGAATATTTAAAGTGTTAGCAAAATTTATGTGTTAGCAAAAATTTTGTGGGTAGATGTATCTTGACATATGGAACAAGTTACCCAATTAAATTTTTGTATTGTTCTTAATTTGCAGAAACTATGGAACGAGACGAAATTCAGGAAAACATCCTCGAGAATATAATCCGCGGGTCGAAGATGTTGGCGATGTCACCTCACAGTTTTGAACAACTCCGGTGAGGGAGATGAGTCTCTCAACCGAAGAGACGGCTCCGGTGAGGTAGAACCCGACGGCTGGGGTGAGGGAGAAGTCGGCGAGGGAGAAGCCGACGAGGGAGAAGCCGAAGGCTCCGGTGGAACATTAAATGTTGCAAACTCCGGCGAGGTGCATATATATATTAATGAAGCCGAAGATTGTATTAATTAAGCCTCTGCTGTCTATATACATATATTAACGCTCTTTCTTCTTTTAGCCCTCCGGATCGAGCAAATTCTGTAAGGACAAAACGAGGCCCAGCCAAAAAGTTGGGCGACCAAGAAAGGTACAGGATCGAAAAAGTCGCTGAAGACGGCACACCGACTGCTCCCCCTGATGTTAAAAAAAATGGTAAAGCAATGCGGAGTTCTTGTTAGGGACTACATCCCGATCACCGTTCGAGAATGGCATCAGCCAAAGGAGGGAGGAGTAAGATATGTCGGCGAGGTGGGCAAAGAAAGACTTTGGAGAAAGCTCATGCTTAATTTCACCCTGCCGGCGCCAGAGGTGGATCCAGATGAGGAGGATCCAAATGAGGCAGAAAAGATTGCCCGGCAAAAATGGAGCAAAAAGTCAAGGACTGGGCTCTTAAGAAGATGGCCGAGCTATTCAAGAACTGGAAGAAAAGATTGAACAACGAGTTTGTCAGAAAAATAAGACTCCGGACTTCGATAAAGGGTATGAGAAGATAAGGGACGACTGGGAAGAATTTGTGGCGTACAAGAAATCGGAGGAAGCTCAGGAAAAGTCTGCAAAAAATAAGGCAAATGCTGCTAAAAAGATCTACCACCATACTATGGGGCCTGGTGGCTACGCCTTTAGCATGCCTAAGTGGGAGAAACTTGAGGCGGACCTGCTGGCTAAAGGGATCACTCCAGAGCCACTCGCATGGATCGAACGGGCAAGAAATTGGTTTTACGGGCATGGGGGCACGTTGGACGCAGAAGGGAAGTGCATATATAACAGAACACACAAAGATAAGCCCCTACTACCCATCGAAGGCATTAGAAATGCAGTAAAGGATGTTGCAGAGGGACGGTTCATTCCCGATAGAGAGGATGACGAGCTCACACGCGCCCTTGGGAATGAGGAACACGACGGACGAACACGAGGCGTACCAGGCTCCAAGCCCAAGACAATTGCGATTCCCGAGCACAGGAAGAAATTTCCTGATAGAAGCCATCAGAGGAGAAAGGAAAGGGAGGCAATGGAAGCACGCGCTGCTGCAGACCGGCTGCGTAATATAGAAGAAGAATTAAAGCGGCAGAAGGATCAAATTGCCGCACTTAGCCAGCAAGGTACTAGCGGCCAATCTCAGCGGCACATGGTAGAAGCTGCATGCGATGGTACCGGCGGCCCATCGAATCGGAAAAGCAGCGTGGCTTCCACGGAGCTCCAGGATGGTACTGATGATGCACTGACGGTGGCTCCTCTTCGTCGCTACCCAGTGGATGATATCACGGAGAGCACACCTTGTGAGCTGCATGTGAAAGTTTTTAACTTAACCATGAAGGTGGCGGTCGGCTATGCCGTACCAATTGGACCTAATCCAACTTACCATTTCTCTCCGGTTCCACATGGCTACGCTGTTGTCGGGGTGGATGAAGTGATGAAAGATTTTGAGGAGCTGAAGCTGAACACCCTGCAGGTGAAGATGGGGAGGTGCTTGAACTTGGAGAAGCCAAGAAAGCGACCATTCTATGGCCAAAGGAATTCATCGTGCTTCCGAACTGGCAGCCAAGGCCATCGACTCCTCACCAGTCTCCAGCGCAACAGTCCTCTTCACCGCCTCAGCATCTCCAGCGCAACAGTCCTCTTCACCGCCTCACCAGTCTCCAGCGCAGCCGTCTCCGCCGCGCGTCAGCCGTCTCCGCCGCCCCTCAGCCGTCTCCGCCCACCGCTGGTACTATGAGGGGTAAGCGATCACCGAAACGTAAAAGGTCGCCCCTCCCAAAAGTACCTCATAAGAATCTTCCCATCAGACCTTATGACCGTACGGTGGAGGAAAATGCCGCGATCGCAATGCCCAACATAAAGTGGTTGGCTAGCCTGAAGAAGCCGAAAGCGGCAGAGTTCCCCTCCACCCCAGAAGAAAAAGCCGCCGTCTTCAAAATGCTGAAGACCCTTGAACAACCCCCGCCAAGGCTGACACCAGACTATGACCGCCAGATTCGCAAGTCGGTTCAGGCAAATAAGGAGCGGTCGAAGAGTAGTAGTGCAAGCGGGAAAGGGAAATCAGTTCCCCAGCTCGGAGAACAGAAAAACCAGTCGTGCCCCCCGCTCAAAGTGTTTTCCAATACCGCCGAGGGGTCGAGCACAGGTGATGTCGCTATCGATCCTGAGTTTGTTGCAATATACGGAGAAGCGGCCGCTGCTCATGGCATGTCTATTCAGGACTACTTAGCGCAATTACAAGAGTTCCAGGAAGTAATAGCATACCAATACCGGTACGGGAATAGTCTCGTCAAACCTGAGCTAGTCAACGGTCTACCAACAAAAATGCGCAGATTGCATAAGTGGTACATGCGAGCCTGTGAGGAAGGGGAAACTGGATCTACGTGGCCTATAGAAACGAGCATTACGGGCATGGAAATGGCGTGGTAATGATTGAATTTCCTGAATTATTTCAGTTATACCAACAAGACGCCATCGACAAAGCTATCCTCAGTGCCTATTGTCTGTAAGTATTATTTCTGTAATTAAGTCTCTAGCTAGCTCAGCTCGTTCATTGCATGTATAATCTTACTCATCACTATATTAATTATGCAGAATGAAGATTCTCCAATGCAAAAGAGGACAAATCTATGACATTGGGTTCATTGACCCATATACATTCATCAAGTATCTCTCAACGTCATTACAACGACACAGAGGATAACTTGGTAAGGGCGTTAAGGTTTAACGAAACCAAAAGGGAAATACTATTTCCTTACAACTACGGGTGAGTGTTACTGTCTTGTACACATTCTATTTCGCTTACTCGATGTTAAGTGTATAATTGATGACTTATGCGTGCGCAGCTTCCACTTTATTCTGCTAATCATTAAACCTGACAAAGGAGTAGTACTTGTCATGGACTCGAAACGTAAACCCCTTGAGGAGTGGGCGACATGCAGGAATGCCTCCAAGGGTAATTTCAATCATTATGGCACTATATCGGCAACTTTCCGTTCATTCCCTGGTAGCAAGCAATTAATATATAACTCCTTTATTCATTTTCTTTGCCGGACAGGGCTTGGAAACGGTTCACCGCCAAGGCTAGGGGTATTTGGGCGAGCTTACATTTGAACAAATAAGTGTAAGTTATCATGCTTGATTATTATTCCGCGCATCTCTTTGATTTTAGTTTCAATACCATTATCATGCTTGATTATTATTTTGATTGAACTCTGTTCTCGTAAAGTGCTTGAGGCAGGAACATGGGAATAATTTATGTGGATACTACGTTTGCGAGTTCATTCGCCAGACGACCCAAGAGCGATCCAAGAGGTTCTTAGAACAACTTGAAGTACGTAAACAATATTCACAATTTTAGTTTATTGCCATCAATTGTGTTTAGTTTCATTCATATATATTGACCCCTTCTTTAAATTAGATCGAACGGCTGCGGGACGGTCTTCTACCACAAGATCGCGTACGAGCAATTCAAGAGGAAATTGCGGGATTCTTAGATGCAGAGGTCCTAGATCCAAGGGAGAATACTATGCCGGTTAAATGGAGTGTAAAAGAGATGTATATATGCATGAAACTCGTGTGTACATTTAATATGTTCGACCAAGCACGACGAATGAGCTGTGTGTAATATATTCATGACGATGATGTGTAATAGTGGTTCCTTCATTGCTGTATGTAGTACCATCGAATTGAGTGCGAGATGGAGAGCCGGCGAGTGAGAGATGAGCCGGCGAGTAGTACCTGCACAGAAATATCGAAGCTTGGCCTCGATATGCCGGCGAGTGAGAGATGGAGAGCACGTCGGCGATGCGAAGAAGGGGGAGACGACGGAGGCACCGGCGAGAGGGAGAGGGGGCACCGGCGAGAGGAGAGGGGGCACCGGCGAGAGGGAGAGGGCACCGGCGAGAGGGGGCACCGGCGAGAGGGAGACCCTAAACCCTAAATACAAAAAAAACACTCATTGGTCCCGGTTCGTAACACGAACCGGGACCAATGAGTCTCCCCCCACGCCCAGCCAGAACTGGCCACGTGGGCACCCATTGGTCCCGGTTCGTGGCCCAACCGGGACTAGCATTAGTCCCGATTGGCCAGTCCCGGTTGGGCAACCGGGACTGATGGCCCAGCCGAACCGGGACCACAGGCCCTTTTTCTACCAGTGTACACTGGCCATGGCTTGGGGCATGGCACCTAATTCCTTTGTTGATTATAGGTACTGTAGCACTGTTTCCAATGTTTGTCACAGTATCGTGAGCATTGGCCTGGGTCGTTGTGTAATCCTGGCTATGCTACTGCTTGTGGGTACAGACCATGAACAAGTCACCAAACACAGTCCACTCTCTTCTCCGATATAGGAGTGGAGTACGTGCCCTTGTCTCCTCCTCTCGTTCTCTCCAATTTATCTTCTCCCAATCTTTATCTACACATCCAGACGATACAAGATCAGCTTATGTTGCAGGATCGTCCTCTACTCCCGAAGAGCTACTTCATTCCTGACATTATAGTGTTTGCTGAATCGGGACAAGTCTCGTATTTTGCTGAATCGGGATAGTCATTCCTGGTATTGTTATATTCGATCTAGATGGACAGCTTCGTGATGGCTCATGTGGTGGTGCCGTGGTTGGTGTTTCTTCAGCTAGCAAGGCTCTCCTAGCCATGTTTGGTCTCCGGTTTGCTTCGCGTGTGTCGCTGCGGGGAGTTCGGTTGGTTGGATTGGCGGCAGCCGTCCGGGAGTGCGTTGGGAGGTGTGGAATCTGCTTCATCTTCGTCGGTGATGGTGTTGTGCAACAGGGGAAGAGGGGTGTGCCCGCGCAGTCTAGGGTGACTCGCTGCCTTGAGATCGGAGCAGGGGCTCCCTTGGTCTCCTCCTTCTCTTCTGTGCTTGCCATCAACGAAGCCGCCCGGGTGATGAGCTCGTCCTATTCTCCATTACGCTCTCTTGGTCACCTTCGATTCTGCGTGGAAAATGTCACCTCTTCTGCTTTCATTGTGTCTCTCCGATTGGTCCTTTCACAGTGGTTTGCCAAATGAAGGATGATGCAATCTTCGCTCGTTCTTGGCGCCATTTCCCTCCTTGGAGGCATCCTGTTGAGCCTTGTTTCTCTCCCCATCATGCTATATTGTCTCTAGGTGAAAACCTAGACCCTCTTTGGGTTGAGCAACAGCGGCACTTCTGTGTCGCTCCCTTCTTGAAGGTGTTGCCTCTTGAGACCTCGACCGATGTCGCTTTCTTGGTTTCCTGCTGCGGGATCTTGTGGATAGAGGCTCCTGTGAAGTCAGTCTGGCGGGGATTCCGGCGAGGAATGCCGGCGACACCCAATGCTCTTCAGGTGTTCGAGCACAAGACCTCAAGCACCGAACTTCATTATCTTAGCTTGTTGTAGTTGTTCTCGACTTGTAATTTGGGTGTTGTTTTTCTCTGTTTTGTGCTTTTAATGTAAGCTGGTAACCCCAGCATCCATCGGTGTTGTAATCTGAACCCGAGGGCTTTATTAATTTAAAGCTGGGATTTAGGAGCTTTTTTCTAAATATTGTTATATTCGTGTTGAAAAACGTTTTCTAATTATACCAATACTATATCAAATACACCTTATGTAAATGGATTACTTTTTGGCTGTAGACAAAATTTGAAAAACATGCGCACCTGATTCATTGGAATGAAGGTATTATTGACTAGGTGATGCGCCACAAGTGAAGGCTAACATACCATTGTGATGACGCTGACATGGCATACCGAGAAGACTCGTAGCTTTGCATGATAGTCTTGCCACACACAAGGATATAACTACAAGTTTAATTAAAGATAACTATAATTAATAATGTATTTGTGAACGGAGCTTATGACTACAAGTTCCGGAGTTTCTATGAGTTTGATGTGTCTTTGCCAGTAAAACACAATTGAATAATAAGAAAAGAAAGGAAAATGGAAGAAATTAGTGGAAAATACAAAGCTAACACATTAATAAATGTTAGAATAAAAATACATAAACTAAAAATAGAGAAAAGCAAATAACAACAAAATGGGTGAAACTACATGAAAGTTCAAAAAGATTTTGAATTGAACAAAAAACACAACAAATCAAGCCTTTTAAGAAAAGAACTACCGATAACACTTCTAAAATTCAAATTGACCTTCCAAGGCCCTTATTCATGGTATGTGAAGTCCAAATCTTGAAGGACGGTGTTTCGCCAAGTTGTATTCCAGTTTCAAACATTGTACATTTATATACCTAAAACATCACCACCGAAAGAAGCGAAGGCAACTTGTCCTACATAAAAGAGATTGATTCCATGGCAAAGATACCCGGAAAAGAGACAGCGGAATCTAACCACGGCATTCCGCGTAGCAGACTGTAAACAAAAATACAACCTCATAGAAATTCACAACAACAACATCAATATATACTATTATGGGAAAAAAATCAACCTCTCACATATATAGAAGTATTTTGATTCTAGGAAAAAATGGGGTAGCAAAAGGGAATCGCTTTTCGTTGGTCGTGGAGATGCCTGAGTTTGACCTGGCAAAGAAAAGGTTGTGGCCGCCGGAGAGCGACGCCGCACCACCGCGTAGAAAAAGCGTTCTTCTTCTTCTACGTCGACGTGGCCTTGCAATCAGATCATTCCGAATCGCGATGAAATATCTGCGGCCGGTCCACATCACCAACGAGAAGGCACCGGAAAGGCCGCCGGAATCACGATCGTGCCACGGGAAAGCGGTGGGCACGGACGGCCGGATGTGGAAAAGCGTATCAAAAATATCTTGGTGAGCGGTCCACGTGGCCGTCCCGATCTGCGCTTTATTCCCTTTCCGCCCATTAAATTATCCCCACTCCCCACCTCACCTTCTCTCTACCAAAATATATTTTCTTCTCCAACCAAGCTATCTCCCCGATCCTCATCCACCCACCGCCGCCGGCCGAGCTGCCGGAGCTAGGTACTCTAGATGGTCCTGAGGTGGCGCGGCACGGCCTGCTGATCGGACGATCGGATCGGCGGGGTAAAAGTTGGATCTTTTTCTCCTTTTTCTCACTGATTGATTGGGGATCCATCGATCCATCGGTCCGTCCATGGGGGAGGAGGCGGGCGGCGGGTACGACTTTGACTTACTCGGCGGCGGCGGGGAAGACGAGTACGAGGGGAGGGTGGCGGAGTGGGAGGCCGGGCTTCCGGGGTGCGACGAGCTGACCCCGCTCTCGCAGCCGCTAGTCCCGCCGGGGCTCGCCGCCGCGTTCCGCATCCCGCCGGAGCCCGGGCGAACTCTCCTCGACGTGCACCGCGCGTCCTCCGCCACCGTCTCCCGCCTCCGCTCCTCCAAATCCTCCTCGCCCTCCGGCCCCAACGGCGCCGGCGGCGGCTCCTTCCCGTCCTTCCCCGGGTCGGCGGCGTCCAACCAGGACACCAACGGCACGGCGGAGTCTGCCGGCGACAAGTCCGGGGCGGCGAAGCGGGCGCGGCTGGTGTGGACGCCACAGCTGCACAAGCGGTTCGTGGACGTGGTAGCGCACCTGGGGATCAAGGCGGCGGTGCCCAAGACCATCATGCAGCTCATGAACGTCGACGGCCTCACCCGCGAGAACGTCGCCAGCCACCTGCAGAAGTACCGACAGTACGTTGGACGCTCCTCCAACAGCGCATCGCCGTCCGACGACAACATCTTCGCCTCCACCCCCGTGCCGCCGCACAGCCGGCCACAGGCGGCCCCCATGCCGCCGGCCGTCTATCACCACCCGGCGCCCATGACCATGGGCGGCCATGCTGGGTACTACCACCAGCAGCAGCACAGTGGCCACGCCGTGTACAACGGCTACGGCGGCGGACATGGCCACGCTGTTTCGTCCTACCACCAGTACCACCACGGCGACCGGTAACGAGAATCTGTGCTGCGTTAGATTCATTCAGTCAAGAAAAGCTCTGTCCTTGCTCTGCCTCCGCGTGTTCGTGCTCATGTTGTAATTGTAACCTGTAATCAGTCCAATCAGGTTGTTATTGTTGTTGCTTCTTTTTTTTTTTTGCGAGGATTGTTGTTGCTTCTTGACAAGCCGAGAAGTAGAGCAATCAGGTTGTTATTGTTGTTGCCTCTTTGGAATCCAACAAGGTACTCTGAATCTTACCACTGACACTGAGCATCAGGTTGTTAACACTGCTTCTTCTCAGGCTGTGAGGTTGAGCTGTTCAAATTCTTGTGTTGTCAGTCTCAAGTGTACTGGTACTGTAATACAAAAACTGAATCACATCATTTTGAGATCCGGATAAAACCCAACATGGTACTCCTACTTTGAAATAGGTGTGATCCTGCACTAATTTAGCACAATTCTATCCCTATCTGAACTTGCTGCTCCATTCTCGACAAGAAGAAGTAGTAGATCATTCCAACTTTGGCTCCAGAACCATTCATGGATGCTAGTGCTACATGGATACGTAGCAAACGCGTACACTGCTCTCAGCAGCTGCCCCTCCTGGGCTTGTGGATAAAGATTGCAACGAGATCGAGCGAGATTCAGACAGGGAGCAAGTGGGGCGACAGCTGTTCTGTAGCTAGCTAGCCGGGAACGAACGAGAGGAGGAAACGAGGGCACGTATGCCCAGGCCGGTATCTATCCACAATGGGCATCGCAAGACTGATACGTCTCCTACCCTTTCCACATCTGTATAAACAAGATTGCGCCTTCATATCCGGATTTTTAAGAGTTTCCATGTCTTGTAAATCATCGTTCAGCAAATCTTCCTATCCACCATGGAATTTATTTTCTCAAGTTACGCCTTTTCCTCAAAATAGGCTTTCATCCACCCTGCTTTATAAATAAATCAACAACCATACAAGAGTTTAAGAGCAAATAAACACGCTGGGCAGCAGCACAAACATGCCCAACAAGAAAGAAAAGTGATACAGCTTGAAGAGCGCTAGGAAAAACCGACGAAGCAAGATGCCAGCCATCCACTAATCCGTCCTCCAAGCTCGAACCACAACCACGTTTCATGGACCAAGGACCCCCGAGTGCCAAGGCAGCAGCTTTAGGAAGGGATAAGATGCAATCACGATGCTGCTGACCGGACTAGCAAGCCAGACCTACGGTTTCCTCCGGCACTCGGAGGGGAAGTGGAGAGGGGTACGTACAACGCCCTCCAAGGAGTAATGGTGACGCTCGTGAGCGCCACCGCACCGGTGCTGAGCATGTCAGCAGGGATTTCTCCCGGACACCCATCACACTACCCAACCGATCATGTCCATGGAGGGCGCATTAGTAGTAGAGCGACGAGCACGTTGGGGCGGGCCCACAGAGCTCGGGCCCAAAAGGGCCCACAAAGCACCACCAGACCTAGGCCCGCCTGACCCTGCTCTGGCCCGCATGCTCGTGGCCACCGCCACCGGCAGACCTAGGGAAACTTAACACGATATATCTACCATCCTAGGGACGAGGGTTGCTCCAAATATTAAGAATATATACCCCCTCTGGCTCATAAAAATTGTCGCTACTATTGGAAACAACTTGTGCATGGTATGTTGATTTCCCCCGACAGATCGGAGGGGGTATCTTTTTACATGATCAGTGTTTACACATGAAAGTTTTTTTACATTATCAGTGTCTACACATGCAAGTTTCGGATTGCTCTTCAGTATATATTTTCTTGTAGAACAGAGAGCCTGTGTGTGTTTGTCACATATCCTGCCCATTTTGGGCGAATCACAATCTGTAATCCAACATGGAAACTTGTAGTTGTTTGTGATCATGTCCTAACTCTATCCAAATTTTCACCATTTACCTACTGAATGTTAGCACTCACCATCAGGTTGTTGTTGCTTCTTGACAGTCAGTGAAGTAGATAGAGCTGCTGAAGTTCTAGCGTACTCCGTTATAGACAGGTGTTGGCCCTCTTGAATTTTACTGCTGCTGTAACTGCACATCACCCTGCCCCCATTTTCGGGCAGGAGCAAATAAGTATTTGGTTATTCTTGACAGGCAGCAGTGAGGCTGAGCTGCTCAAGTTCGTGTATAGTGTACTAATCCATTACCATTAGCGACAGGTGCTGTCGCTCTGAATTATACTGCTGCCCTAGTGTACTTGGAACAAATAATTGTGATTTTGCAGCACGATTATGAACCGTCTGAACTTAGTTGCACAAGAAGAAGATGACTCCGACTTTGGCTCCAGAACCATCATGGATGCTACTAGTACTCTACTCTGAGCAGCTAGCAGACCCTGTGTATGCTTGTGGATAAAGAATGCAAAGAGATCGAGGGAGATTCAGACAGGGAGCAAGTGGGGCGACCGCTGGGTGACGAACAAGAGGAGACGCGAGCACGTATTCCAGGCCGCTATCTATCCACATAGAAGATTGCACCTTCATATCTGCATTTCTTAAATGTTTCCAAGTCTTGTAGACCATCGTTCAGATGATCTTCGTCTCCACCATAGAATTTATTTTGACACATATCTACCATCCAAGGCTAAACACACAACTGTTTGTGTACTAAACCATTTTAACAGGGGACGAAAATACTTGCACTTTTACACTGAATATTATGGACTCCAGAATCCTAAATGTCCACTTCTTAAACTTTTTCTAAAAAAAGTTGGAAAATTATTTTTGCAACATTGAATTACATAAAACATGTATGGGAGACCGATACTAAATAATATCAAACATAGTTTAACTTTCATCAAACAAGTACAGTAGGACAGATCCTACATAATATCAGACAAATTGCAAGGATAAACAGCAGGCAGGAACACCACTGGCAATGAATATAATGGTAGTACTATTATATAAAAAAACAACGATCATGTTCAACCAGAAACCAAAATGTTTCGAACATCCCAATGACAGTGGTACAATCACTTAACAAGCTGCAGTTTTTCCAATTCCGGATGAACCCGAATGAATGCAGAAAAGGATCTCTAGAGGAAGCTCTCTGTTCTAGTGCTCGACAAACCCGGCTGCAGGCACCGTGGAAGCTCTCACCGGCTCCTTGGTCTGCTTGACATTAGGGAAGCTCGGAGGAAGAACGAAGAGACTGGGCTGACTACCATCCACCTGACCCTGGAGGGCCCGAGCCAGGGAGAAGCCCAATGCTCGGGCGACAGGGACCGCCACTGCATTGCCAACTTGGATGTACCTGCAAGCATCAGGATAAATCTTCAGTTTCAGATCATGATTTAATTACAAGCAAATATGGTTGCACTAAGACACTGAGATCGAAACTTACTTCTCCTTTATTGGACCGTTCATCCGGTAGTAATCAGGGAATCCCTGCAACCTTGCATTCTCACGAACAGATAGATCCCGCGGCTGATGAGGGTGAAGTATAATCTGCAGGCACAACAACCAACCCGTTCAGAAACTAAACAGCTCGACCGAAACAATACAACAACTTATGGTAATGCTGACCTGGTTGTGCGGCTCTGCTCTGGTCACCACCGTAGGTACTGTCTCATCCATCGACAACCGACCAAACGGCCTACAAAAGCATCATAAGGTCATCTTGTGTAAAACAAGAGCTGTAACAAACCAGCACATTTTAAGAGAGGAAGCAAGGAATGACAGTAACTTACTTGAGTGATCTGCCTTTCATGAACCTCATAGCATAGTCAGGGACCTGGCAACATAAACAACCCAGCTCTTCAGCAACATAAACTAGTTATATACTCCACAAATATCTTGATTGAGTAATAAAATGGCAGGAATATTTTTTATTCTACTCTCATTGGTCTGGCTGTCTATCAAAGTCTTCAGCAACTTAAGCAATTATATACTCGACAAAGATCTTGATTGAGTAATAAACTGGTAGGAATATTTTTTATGCTACTCTCATTGGTCTCGCTGTCGTCTATCAAAGTCTTGGATCATGTAACAGAAAGTATGCGTGCCACAGAAACATCATTAAAGAATTAGGCAGTAGAACCCTTACCAATGGTTTTCCTGACTTGCAAAGCACCCGCTTAACATTAGGATCGAACTGCACAGTATTATCAGGTCCAACCATGACACCTTCCAGGTCACGGAAGTTGGCCCCCTGAAACAGAAAATTCAGCAAGGTCGCCAAAGGGAGAAGGTGAATAAACAGCAAATGTTTCATGACCTACTTTTCTATAAGGAATCATAAGGACACGCTCATAGTCATCTTTGCTGAGCCTCAAAGGCTGGTGATCCAAGAGCTTGCCTTCTTCAGCGCAAGTTTCATCGTCATATGAGGTATCAAACAAATCTGGAACAGCAACAGCTTAACTCACCACATGGACATAGAACTGAGACTTAAAGCACAAATGCACATTGAAATACCCTTTGGGAAACAAAAATGAAATTTGCATTACTAATAGAACCATATGAATTACCTTGACGACTAAGTCGTATATTGCACTGAAAATCAGTCTCGGGTTTCCCACCGTATTCAACTATCTCACCAGTCTGATAGTTCTCTTTCTTTTTTTCTGAGTATTCTTCTCTTTTACCAAAGCCTTAGAGTTCTCGATCTGCATATACAAGATATAAGATTCGGTGTAGACGGAAGAAAATAATATGTATAGTAAGAACATGCCTTGGGTAAATCCGAAATTGTATCACCAATGACCAGGGCCTTCTTCAAGGCTGGCTTCTTCGTTTCATCATGAGCCACAATGCTTTCCTGCAAATAAAACCAAGCTAGTCAGCAGATTACACTTCTCTCGATGAAAATTTTAAAATTTGGTGATTAGACTCACAGAGAAAGCATTGGGAGCCCCGCCACGCACAACTACCTCGTGTGTCGGTAGGGGAAATTTTGGTAGCACCTGCAAGATAAAATGCACTAAATCACTCATTTAGGCAAGGCAATATATTTGTAGCACGTGTTTATAGTGACAAGAAATGAAAACATACCATGGAAGGGAGAGCTCCCCATAGGAACACCCGTATTCTGTACTGAGGCAGGCCGTAGCCGTAGCTACCAGCTACCATCATTCCCATGCGGGCTTGGTAGTTCAAAGCTACTAGGCGACTAAGAGCATATCTCCCAAGGTAACCATCAGCAAACTTCAGAAGGTCCCCAACATTCTCCATAAGGACAAACTTGGGTCGCAGATAGGAGACAATATCCATGTACGTAATCATCTGACGATTCTTCTCATCCTTTAATGGTTCGTCAAAATGTCTGTGCCGGTTGAATCCACTTATGCCCTGGCAGGGCGGGCCACCACAGATGACATCAACGTCACCCTTTGAATTTTAAAAACAAGTAAATGGTATAAGCCAATGTGAAATGGAACTAAAAAATAAAGAAAAAGAAAAGGCGAGAACTCACAGGCAGTGGTAAAATGTTCAGCTTGTGGCCCTCTTGTACAAATTCTTTGATTTTCATTGGGCAGTCACTAGGCTATTAAACAAAATCAGTGCACTGCAAATCAAAATTGTTAATAATTGAGAACACAACAGATGATATACCAACCTAAGGTTGTCAATGGGCTCCCAGGTGTCCTCCTCTGGCCCGTAACCTTTCCATTGTACCTGCAAGACAATATGAAATAGCCTGCTCAATGTAGAAACTATAGAAGAACTACCACTACATATGAACCAGAAAATCTAGCCAAAAATGAGGTGGGTTACCTTGAAATAGATGCCATCCTTCCTTCCAGAGCCACCGTAACAAATTTCCAGAAGCTTTTCAACAACAAATTCGTCCTTTCCGAGAGGCTCCTCCTCTTCATCCTCGTCCTCTATAGGACTTGTTGCATCAGAATCGTTGCTATGGACATAAATGTCACATAGAACAGCCCATTCCTTAAGAAGGGCAAGATAATGATCAGCCTTCTCGTTCCGAACCTACACCAAGAGGTCAATAGACATTTTATGTCAGCTGCATGAAAAAAGAATATAAGATGCAGAGTAGAAGCCGCACCTTTGTTCTGGGATGGTTGTACTTGAAGCTCTCGCAGGCATAACTGTTTAGGTCAACAGCCCATTTCTACAAGGAGCAAATGGAATAGAGTTAGTGCTCAGGGAGATCACACGCAAACTCTTCAACAAAATATAGCTTAGGTAATTACCGTCTCAAGTTTAAGGCCAGCTTGAGCTGCACCCAAGCAGAGCCCTGTAGACATACCCCCGCAACCTGAATACAGGTCAAGGAGAGCTACAGTTCTTACTGGTGTAGGAGTCCCCGAATTAGCATCAGAAGAAATTCCAGAATTCTTACTTATGTCTACAGATAATGCAAAGCACAAGATGAGTACTGATAATAAAGTGGAAAAAAATAGAAGCGCAAACTACGCGTGGAATAATAACAATGATGTGGAAAGAATTTAAGAGTTAATCCAACTCGCAAAACACATTTTAAAATGTAACATGCAGTCAGGTCCTACCTGAATCACTAAATACATGGAAATACATAATCTAACAGTTTATCTCGAAGAAAGCTAAGTAAGCCTATTTTGAGGCTGTCAAATTGTGTTCTGGTAAAATTATTTATAATCTGATATGGAAAAGTAGACAAGAAAAAAAGCTGGTTAGCAAAATCCATCGCAATGTAGACAAATGCTAACTAGACAAACTGGGTTATCATAATCTATCGCAATGTGAAGCAACAGTAATCTCTTTCTTTGTCAATTAATGATCTACCTACACTGTTTTGATCTAGACAAACTGCATACTTTGAATAAAAAATGAATAGAGTATCCTTATTTATTTGAAGATGTTGGTACAATTAATGTTTACAACAATGCATGCGTGGAAAGCAAAGATTAATTGTTTGGATATTTATAACAGTGCATGCAGCAATTATAGATGAAGGCAAATGAAGTAAAAGTGTTGAAAGAAACATCAAACATGTCAATATTCGAATGACCTGTTTGCATAGCTGTGTTACCCTGTGTAGCCCAGAAATATAAGCTTGCACGAGCAATTACCTGACGGGATAGTAGCAAATTCAGAAAAAGCCTTTGTGTAAGACATGTCGTAGTACAATTGATTGTCCAACAAAAGTTGAGCCTTAGCATCTGGATCCATCTGAAATTAAGGGGAGCATACATACAGTGAGAAACAGTTTATATGATTCAATATAAATGACACAGCAGAGTTTTGAACTTACACCGGGATCAACACGGACTATCTTAACCCTTGATATGATGCAATCAAGCACGTTATCATTCATGTCCGTGGAAAGAAAAACACATTTCGGGTCGTGCTTGTGATCTTTTGGAAACTTTACTCCGGATATCACCTGCAGGATAATAATTACTCTATTACTTGTACCCGCTACACACATAGATAAGTACGTACATATGTTACCAGAATACTCAATCAGCACATACACACCGTATCCTGTGGACGGTAATACCAGCGACAAGTAAAATACTTGTACGTGTCAATACCCTCAAACAACTCAGTTATTCGGCCGATGTAGTCAGCCTCTTTTTCGCCAGCCTATGAATGGCAAAATGAAATCACAAGTGTACGTAGGTACGTAAGATGGAGGAATAATACATATGACAGCATGGTAAAAATTAATAGGGTATAACTAACCAAGCACTATTAATTATGTGCGAACATATTTAAGAGACATTTAGATCATTCATTTGACAAACAGAAAGTTCAGCACGCATGCAAGTCATGAACAGATCGAGCATTGACTAAGAAATGCTAAACATTGTCTAATTAAACATAAATACTAGAGGCCACCACCGTAGAGGAGCTCTTTGGCATGCATCAGAACGGCCAGAGATCGAAGAAGAAATGCAGAGTTGAGCAGTAAGTACCTTCACGTAGACATCGTCGTCCATTGAGTAGACCGTTCCTTCTATGTTGGCAGAGCGGTAGTGGCACCGGCCTTGACCTCCTCCTCCTCCACCTTAGTTGACCTGCGAATGCATGATATACACACAAGATCAGGAAAAAATGTTGAGCACAATCACCCATCCAGCGTAGATCCGGAATGCATATATGGACACTGAATGAGTTCGATGTTACCTACCTCCTCGAGGGCTTCACGGGCTCGGCGGTCTGGTAGCGCTTCGGCCATGTGCCACGCGCTTCGTCGGCAGGGAAGGGCTCGCCGACAAACTCGCCGGCGGCCACGTTCGTAGCCCTGGTGGGCTGCGCAACGCGCCTCTTGGCCGGCTCCTGGATCACTGCCTCCTGCAGCTCCCACGCGGCGGCGTCCTCTTCTTGCTCCGCCAACGCCAGCTCCTCCTCGTCAGGCTCCTCGGCGCAGACGTCGTCGTCGGCGGCTGGATCTTCCACCGCCGGCTCCTTCTTCTTTCTCGTCGTCTTGGTCGCCTTCTGCAGCTTCTTCTTCACCGACAATGGCCTCTTGCGGGGGCGCTTGTCCTTGACGTGCTCGTCCTGGTATTTGGCCGGGTGGTTGCGCTTGCGGGAGGAGGCACGCGCCGGCGCGGCGGCGGATCTCGGCGGCATGGCTACGATCGATCTAGGTTTAGGGAGCAGATTGGAATGGGGGTGTGGGCGTGGTACGCCTGGGGTTTATAGAGGGACGTGGGGTGCCAACGGGCGGGAGACGCCCAAATTTTCGGCCAGAATTTTCTGATCGATCGAACGATCGATCCACGTAGGGTAGGGAGTTTGAAAACAACAGCCGCTCGATCTACGAGGCCTTTTCTTGTTGGAATCGGACGCAAATCACGCTTTAGTTAATGATGATGATTTGTGTTTCCTAAACATGTCCCGAAATCATAAAAGGTTGTTTGTTTCCATGTATTATATGATTACCCAATAACTACCGTGAATCACGTATGCAAGGTTTGTTCGTCCCTTTTTGTACATCCCTCATATATATAGTCCTCGACTTGGCTGCCATTTCCAGTCAACGCTGGGGAGTGAGGGCACCTCCAATGGACCTCCGCAAACAGACGGGTCGTGTCCGTTTTTGTCCGAACGGACACGAGGCAGGCTCCAACGGCCGCGCATACACTCGGCTCGTCCCAGATGTGGCCCAAATTTGTTTGCGGTTTGGGGTAGCCGCAGACGCACCGTTCGTGTCCGCCCCGGGTCCACGCGTCAGCGAGCCTGGCTGCTTCGGCTACCTCACATGCGTTCTTCTTAATGGGGACCGACCACCAATTCCCACTCCACTCTCTCGCCCTCCCACTCCCACGGACGCAAACCCTAGCCCTAGCCCCGCCCGTCGCTGGTGATGAAGAAGACGTCGTGGTGGAAGCCAGGCCGCCACGACTTGTCGTCGACCTCCAATGCTGCCCTGCGCCACCATGCACGGGTCTCCACCGAGGTCTCCTAGCTCTGCTAGGAGATCGTCGAGCCCCTCCCGTGGGGCTACGTGCATCTCTCGGAGGGCTGGAACCTCAACCGGCGGCAGATCCCGATGCACGGCATTCCGCGCTCCGGCCGGGCGCGGGAGCGCGAGATCATGCGCCGCGCTTCTTCCTGCCACCGGATCTCCTCCATGACCCAGCATATGTGGTCAGTATTGACCCGTGGGACAGCTTGTTCGAGGTCGAGCACGACCAGAGGCACCGGTCGTACTTCAAGGCCTAGGCGCCGGAGCCGGGCGACTGCTGGATATCTCTTACTCGATTTAGCACATCATGAAGTCCTCAATAAGTCATCACAGCCATCTTTTTTCACAACTCAGTGTTGATTATTTTCTCACCTAGAAGTCACTTTCAATAGTTTTCGTCCCCATCGGTAAAAGTAATGCCAACTCAATGAGACAATAAACTGCGAAAATGTGATAAAGCCTTTCAAATATCATAGCGATTGCTAAGATCTTTGTAGGCCACATGCATCAATCGATGAAGAGTCTAGGGTCTCATTCGCTGTTTTAGAAAAAAAAATCGCTGATGTTCAACTCTTTCTCTGCGCAATTTGACACTTTTTAAGAGCGGCTATGAACCATCATTTTTCAAATTCAGTAAACATGTTATCACATCATTAAGCCCTCTTTAAATACCACGCTCAGGACATGTTTATAGTCAATTTTTGTTAGATCGTGAATTAGGTATTGAAGAGAAAGAGTTGATTTTCGATTAGACTAATTTAGCCTCATTTTTCGTTTGAAATCGACTTTGCGCACTGTCTAGATTCTCACACAGAGTCTGTTTTTTATGCACGACCACTCAAATTGTTCAGAAAAATACGTGCATAAGAATGTTTTCCCCAAAAATCCTACCTTATCCTAAAGGAGCATCACCCCTGTTCAGAAGTTAATTTTCTGTGTCTGGCATGTTAGTTTCTTATGTGTATTATGCAGTATGACATATAATATGAGCTAAGTCCTTGGAGGCTCGGACACATTTTTTTTTGTTTCCATCAAAGTTTGTGAAAAACACTGGTCGTTTTCTCCATGGAAATCAACTCGAAAAATACTCATTACAAGACACTTTCTATGATCTGCCTGTAAAGACGTGGTACAACATTACGATCAAAAGGGGAAATGGAAACCAGGACGAGCTACCAGGACATTGGTTACTTATTTCTTCCGAGGTCACACGCGAGATCCTAAATGGTCAGACAGCGAGGAGAACTGCAGCCGGCAGAAGCAGCAGGAGGGTGCCAACTAGCAGCGACGAACGGCTCGTCGAGGCACAAGTCGGCGGTGGCGGTGGTGGCGGAGGAGGAGGCGAAGGAGGCCGCAGCGGCTCATGGTCGGGGGGCGTCGGGGTGGTGTCGGAAGCCCGTGCTCCGGACGCCTAAGACGAGGAGATGGTGGAGTACGATCCCCGCTGTCTGGACTGCATTTTTGGTGGGAAACAAATAAATTAAGTTGAGAATCATTACACGACGAATACTTAGCTTC
Source organism: Poa pratensis (assembly GCA_947311845.1). Classification (NCBI taxonomy): domain Eukaryota; kingdom Viridiplantae; phylum Streptophyta; class Magnoliopsida; order Poales; family Poaceae; genus Poa; species Poa pratensis. The sequence continues at coordinate 2,208,607 of CAMZMU010000027.1, forward strand.
ACCATAGTAGTATATAGTATTACCTACACAAGGCGCACCATATACGATAGGGACGCATGCCGGTGGCTGCTGCGCCTGGGTCTGCTGCTGGGTGGTGACGAGCTGTGGCACTAGCAGCAGCAGGAGGAGGAGGAGACACAGGAGCCGCTGCTGCTGCATCGCTTGGTTAATTTGGAGACAGAGGTTTGAGACAGAGATTGAAGATGTAGATTTATAAAGCCCAAGGTCTAGGTTCTCCTGGTAATTCCTTTGTACAGGGGTTTACATACCTTAGGATCACACTGTTCAGCTGTGCAATCAAACATACAAAATGCGTGCAATCAAAGGACTGAATGCAAAAAGGTCGTCAAGGTGTGTTCAACTACCATCGTCCTTTGCTATTTCATACTTTAGGATGACTCCAACGGGCCGATCCAAACGGACGCGCGTTCGGTCCGCGTTTTGTCCGTTTGGGTCGGGGAACGGACGCGCCCGGTCCGCCCCTGTCCGCCGTTGGTGGTAGTGCGCCCAACGGCCCGACGCATCGAGTCCGCCCTGGTTTTTTTTTAGCTAAACAGGTCATATATGGGCCTTTTCTATTCATATATAGGGGGTGGGCCACAAACGGCATTTTTACATAATATTTTTAAAAACAAAAATATTTAAAAACTACACTATTTGCCCTTCGCGGGCTTCTACTCCTCTTCATCATCCCCATCGAGGATGACGTAGTCCGCCTGCCTCCAGAGGTGCGCCGGTGGTCCGCCGCCTGCCTGCGGTGGGACGACGGCCGGCGGCGTGGGCGGCTGCTCCTCCTCCGCCTGCTCCACCTCCCAGGCGCCGCCATTGAAGACCCAGCGCTGCCCTCGCAGGCCTTCTGGCAGCGGAGGCGCCGGTGGCAGGTCCTCGTCCATGGCCTGCCACCATGGCTGTGGTTCCTCCAGGACCGCCGCCTGCTGCGCCTGCAGGGCCGCCTCCTGCTCCCTGGCGACGTTGGCGAGGATGATGGCCCAGCGCTTGCGCTCGTCCTCCACCATCTGCTTGCGCGAGGCCTCGAAGACGGCCTCGAGCTCGGGATCCAGCTCGGGATCCACCTCCGTCTTCACGCGCGGCGGCGGCGGCGGCTGCGATCCAATCCGCAGCGCGTGCGGCGGCGGCGGCGACCCAATCCGCAGCGCGCGCGGCACTGGCGGTGCGTCCCGGCGCCGCGTGTGCGGTGGCGGTGTCCAACGCCCAGATGGCGGCGTCGGAGCCCGCGTGTAGAAGGCCTGCCGCCGCAGGTTGTGCTCGTCGCGGAACCACTCCACCCAGTTACGGGATGTGGCCGCGAAGGCGGGGTCGTTGCGGAGCTCGGCCGGGAGGCGCCGGCGGCGCCGCTTGATCTCCTCATCCCGTGCCCACTCGCTCGTGGGCATTGGGGGCACCGGGATGCGCTGCTGGTTCAGGTGCCAATGCTCGGGGAGCTTGACATCTGGCCACGGCAGATAGGTGGCGTGGTCCCAGTACCACTGGCAGTCTTCTTTCCGCACGTAGACGCGGTCGCGCAACGCGCCGCCGGGCGGCGCGAGCTCGAAGACGGCGGGGACCGGCGCCGGGGAGAAGGTGGGGAAGGGGGAGAAGGTGGGGAAGGTGGGGAAGGGGGAGGTGAGATGTAGCGGCGGCGGCGGCGGCCAGAGGATGACCCCGCCTCACCGTCATTCTTGGTCTTGCCGAATCCAGGCCACCGGAGCGGCATTGCGACGGTGGCAGTGGGCTAGGGTTTGGCTAGGGTTTGGTCGCCGGAGACGGTGCGGCAGTGGGGCAGTGAAGTCGGGTTGGTGGGGGCTGGCCGTCCCTATCCCCTGGCATTAAAAAGGACTGGGCCAGGGGGAAGCTGACCGGTGCCCTGTCGCTGACATGTGGGCTCGGGGCGGACGCCATGCGTGGACGCGCGGACGCGTTTTCACTCCGCTGCGCGTCCGCCCCGACGCATCGGTGACCCAAATTTGGGCCAGGGATGCGTCGCGGCGGACCATAAAACGGACCGCGGTCCGTTTGCGTCGCCCCGTTGGGCCCTGTTTTTGGCCCCAGCGGACAGGAACGGAGGCGCGCGGACTCGATGCGTCGCCCCGTTGGAGTCATCCTTACAGCCCATCTCCGCTAGCTAGTCTCACAAAACCTTGACTGCCATTTCCTAAAAAGACCGCCATGCTCTCTCTTGGAAAGGAGGAGGTATAATTCTATAGAAACCATTTCGTATAATTCTATATGATTTACTAATTATTTTGGAAGATCCAAATATTTTTTGATAAATAGGTTTATTACTTAAAACGTTTAAGCATTACACCCGGCCTCTGCATACCAAAGATGCACACAACTGCAAATCACAGACAAAACAAGAAACTAAAAGCCACCGACGAATTAAAAGCAAAGAACTACAAAACGCCTATGCCTAAGGTGGACCTATCAAAAAATCAAGTCGTCGTCCTTGTTGGAGAGAAATATCCCTCGCGGTTCTCTCCAGTCGTGCAAATGCACTGCCTCTGTAAAAAGGACTTGATATTCAATCCGTTGTAATATGGACCATGAATGGAGGAAACTTGTTAACGATAGAGTACCTCCATAAGAAAACAATTTTCGTCATTAAAAATCTGGTCATTTCTACAGAGTCAAAGCGACCAGATTATGGCTACCGCTCCCACCCTAATAATAGTTCGTGGAAATTCTAAACAGCTCCCGAGCTCATATGCTCCTGCTTCAATAAAAAAATTGAAAAAAAAACTAACAACATTTCAAAAAATTCTGAATTTTTGGTGATGAACATATACAAGTTTTATGCACACATGCCAAATTTTGAACTGAAATGACATTTTTAGTGCTTTATACAAAAATGAAAATTCACTAACTGAAATGAGATCTAAAAATTTCCTTTTTTGGAGCACTGATTTTGTCTTTTTTTTATAGAGCACAAGTGCTGTCATTTGACCACGAAATTTTGCAAGTATGTAAGAAACTTGTATATGTTCATCGCCAAAAAATTCATATTTTTTTACTATTTTTCCTTTTTTTTATTCAAGCAGGAGCATATGAGCTCTGGAGCCAAAATGCCCCTTCCATAACTTATGATCAACCCCATGTAACCAATTGCCAAAAATGTTTGCAACAGATCATGGATGATAAAAGTTTGAAGCTATATGGATGGCATAGAACGTGCAACTTTGCACTCAAAGAACATGCAACTTTCTACAAGTTTGAAGCTATATGGAAGTTCCAAATATGTAATGTTGGTTCAAACAACACTACATATTTTGTTCCACACACTTCTTTGGAACTATCATATTATTTCCTCTCTTTGGAAATTAAGACATGTGTAGGATACTATTTTAAAGGGGTTTGAACAATCAAATAAATACCACAAGTGTCAACTGGGACATGATAAAATAATCCTCCAGATTTGGTAAATTCATATTATTCCATCGGTTAAATAATTCAAACATGGTTGGATGAATATCTTAACTTATTCTCAAATCAAAATGATTGAAACAAATTTAATTTGGATTTTTACAAAAACTCCCCAACCAAAATTACTATGTTTTAAAATTGAACAAGGCTGACAAAAGTTATAACACGTTCTCAAAAGTTTAATCGTTTTCAGAATTTGCAACGGCGCTAGGGCAAACAAATTTCATCCACTAAATTAATTCAACAAAGTTAGGGGACCCGAATGCCCTTTGGCTCCCCCAATTTTGACTACCCCTCCCGTTCTGCAAGCTGTTCTGATTCATCGGGCTGCACCGGCCTCCCTTGACGTCCGCCGCCCTACCAACCATATCTCTGTGACCCGCAGCTAATCGAGTCGAAGCACACGAGCTCAATCCCATGTTTGAGTTGTGACCCGGAGATGTGTCCAAGCCAAGGTTTTGGGTACCGGAGGAAAAATTTTTACCGAGGGTGCTCAGGATTTATGGTAACCGCGGTTATCGGAAAATACCAGTAATATTCTACCCAAAATTTTCAGAAAAATTGAATTCAAATCTTCTCAATAAGTGTTAATTAGATGTAAAACTCTATCCATACAACAACGTTTTAGTAAGGTAGTGGTATGGCACCATTGCCTTCGTGAATGTTGTTCGCAAGTAGCTAGTTCTAGACCCACTCTCCTGTTTTAACATTTTGGCTTTAATGTTTTTAACATTTTGGTTTTGATGTATAGATTTTAACCTCATACTGAGTATTAATCCTCAAAAATGAAAAATAACGTGGAGCGGACCTAGAACCGGAGACAATAAGCATGTGTTCCTGTTTTGATGTTTTTAACATTTTGGTTTTGACAATAACGTGGAGAAAAAATAGTTAGCTACCACTGTTCCATGTGTTCTTGTTTCTCAAATAAGAGTACGCGTTATTTATAAAGATTTCAGTGTTTAGATTAAAAAAAATCCATAAAAACTCGGTATTTTCTACTTGGTATGTGTCTTTACTGAGGGTGCTCGAGAAAATCCGGTTACTGGGCGGTAACCAGATTTACCCCCCGGTTACCCAAACCTTGGTCCAAGCACGCGAGCTCCGCTGCCCTGCCGTCTCCATCACAGGAGATGCCACACTCATGCATAAGCACCTTGCATTGCAGTGCACATGTCTAAAGGGCATGCTTCATCTAACAACTATGTGTATGCCTTCCCTTCGGCTCAAATAACATGATTCATCGACTTAAGTTACATAATGCCTCAAGCTCCTAGATACGAGTGAAACACCCGCTCTTTTACTTCATTGAAGGATCTAGATCTCGGACATCAAGTTCGTCAGAGCTGGTGAGCTTTGGTGGAGTCTCATACCTTATATTCTACAACCATCCTAAATTCTAATGCTTGTGTACCTTACTTTCTAAATTTCTTTCTGTAGTCGGAGTCTGTGTCACCGTGGAGCCCGTCGGTGCTGACGTGGTTCAAGCTGGTCAGTGTTTTCTGCTGCCACAGTCATCCCCAAGCAAGATTTTGAGTTGACGGTGAGATAAAGGAGCAAAATTACATGTCCTGTTTTGTATAGTTATTCTTTCATCTGTAGTAGCTCCATTTTCTTTGTACTTCTCGTATGTCAGTAGCCGAGTAGTCCAGGATCCTAACAACGGGGGGCGGTACGTTGATAGTTAGCAGCTAAACGCAGACTACACAATGTCAGCAAATCTCATTAATTATATGAAAGATCTTGTGGATATCCATCTAATCGACATACCCTGTTCCTAGTACTAGTAAGCTCTGTGAAAATTAATGTATCTACATGTGGTTGTGCATACAGTGGTGTATTTTCCTGTTCATCTTCCCTGTCTAGTAGCATTTCAGTAAATTTACTCACATGGACAAGGCTACTAATGTGACCAATTTCATTAGCTAACTAATTAAGCACGAGTTGCATGATTTCGATTGACACTAAATGATCAAATTAGCACATAGTGCGTTTAGGTGAAGTAGACATAATTCCAGTGGAACAATTAAAAAACGCGTAGAATGCATTTAGAAAAAATTAATAGCAGTATAGACTTGATAATTCATATGACCTCCAGTAATTTTAAACTGCAAATTCTTCTCTCCTATAGTATCACATTAAAGCCAGAATATAGTATTGATATTAGCTGACAAGTACATTTATATTTCCCTCTCTCCGGATATCTTCAAACTACCATATCCTGAAATATTCACATTCCTATTAAATTGGTTTAAGTTATGTTATTCATATTTTTATCATACTCTGCAGTCACATGTGTTCTACGCTATTTATCGTGTTGTGACTTTCCCTAGTGGCAGTTTAGCTTAATTTAATCATGCTAATTAATTTTTTCTTGAATTTTGTTGACATTTATTTTATATATCCATTATATTTGTTTACTGTCCTTCTAAGATTTTAGGTGTCTGATATAGTTTTATTAATCACCAGGGTACTTGGAGGGGGAGAGATGAAACATTATTCGAGGAATATTGTCAGGTTTATCTGGATGATTTTGCTTTTATTAATCATAACCAATGAGTCGTCACCAAAAATTACTAAGTTTATAAAGGTGTGTGTCCAATTTACTCTAACATTTCAACTTCACTCTGTTTTATTAAATTTACTTAGCAAGGCATCTTGTCCTATTATATTTTTTGAGTGAAGATGGTGATATAATCGAGTGTATTGATATCCAGAGACAACCCTCTCTTGAGAATGTGGTTATCGATAAGTACACACCATTGGAGGTAACACTTCTAGTTTAGTTCTTTTACTGAACACAAGTACTAGCACTGAGTTGTCCTAATCTGTCACAATATGTTTGACAACTGACGTAGTATCAAAGTTTTTGATATAAAAGTACAGAAGTTTAAAGTCGTTAGAAAACATAATTTATTTCATGTACAAAAACAATATTCCGCCATTGAAGGCAATCTAAATGTCTTTGTTTGGTTTAGCAGATGCAGCCACATAAGTCTAATATGATCAATAAAACCAATGCATCCGCAAACGCAGTGGTCCATCAATTATGGCAAAAGAGTGGGAATTGTCCAATTGGCACAATACCTGTTAGAAGGATGATAGGGAAATATCATGTCAAGCTATACGATGGACAACTCACCGCTTGTAAGACAGAGGTGGGTATGCTCATAGTACAACAATCGACGCCATCTCGGATAAAGTTACATGTCTGAGTTAAAAAAATGATAAAGTTACATGTTGATGTGGTTTTATGTTTTACTACTAGTTTGCTGGACTTGAAACATACGAAAGTATATACGGAGCAAGGGCGGACATAAATGTCTGGTCAATATATGTTGAGCCAAATGAGTGGAGCACCAGTTCAATTAGTATCTACAGTGAAAATGGGTCATACATTCAGTATGGTTGGATGGTAACGTTCCTCTAATTAATATACTTAGCATCATGTTCTTACTTTTGATTAATATCACACTCTTTTGTTTGGTAAGCGAAAAAGTTTAAAAGCTATGTGTTAATATTTTTAGGTAAGTCCAACTTTATACGAGGATGGTGGTGAAACGAGACTGTTTGTTCGCAGTGTGGTACATCCACAACTCTCTTTGCCAACATTATTCTCAAACCATATACTACGTGCAGAAATATATGCTCTCACATTCAGGGCACCGACCCACTGATATGTAAACTGTATTAAGTTTAAGAACAAATTCATACTGATAATTGATGTCTAAGCACAGCTATGATTTTGAACCATTTTTTACATGGTAATGATTCTGGTCATTTAGTTGTTTGTCCATGATATATTATCCACCGAAAAAGTCTTGTATTGAGTACTGTAATGAAGTGAGGTAAACTTGATATTCAGTCTAACGAGGGTATGTACATGTTACTGCTACTTAGTGTATTTACTTGTGTATAATTTTTTTAATATAACAGTGTTGGCATGTTGATACTTGGTGCAATGTATCTACAAATCTGTCTTGTATATTCATAACTTAATGTGCAAACTCATTATTATTAAATTATTGGTAATCATATATTTCTACAGCAGCATGTTTTTTTTGCATGTTTCCGAAACATGTAGTTGGCCTTTTAAGAAAAATGTATACTAGGAGTGTGTATCAACATATCATGCATACATTGGTATGGTCTTGCATTTATGTTTACGAACACAACAAAGATAAAATTGTACTATTTGTTTTCTTCAGTAAACATAATTGTGCTAATTTTTTTTCTCTCGTGGTATTGATTGCTTCAATCTACAATGCAATGGGTTTGTTCAAATATCAAATGAGTACGCATTGGGTGCAGCCTTAACTCCTCTATCACGATTTTCTGACACACAATATGAGATTTCGCTCACACTATACAAGGTAACAAAAGAAGTTGAAGTAAAGGGTAGGAAGTAGTTTATATATTTGAGACTCTGTAAAATTAATCATCTAAGTTAGACTATAAGTCGTTATTTTAGATATAGCACGAATATAAATGTTACAAAACTATTCTAGCTTTACAAAAAGTCGTTTTATTTTTTAATGATAAATGCTCTTTTACATAACTGTTAAGTGAGACCCTCCATTTGTATGCCTAAAGTTTGGTTTTACTCAAATCTTTTTCGCTATACTGTTTTGAAGAATTGTGTTCCTAACGAATTTACTTATGTCGATATTTTGATTTGTGTAATCTACATGAATTTCAAGATGGACTACTTCTCTGCGTCATACTATTTTCTTAGAAAATGTAATCACTAATTGATATGAAAACAACAATGAGAGTGCAATCTTGATGCATTAAAATTAATAGTGCCCATTTCTCAAATGAATGCATTGCAAGCTTAAATTTTGTGATATGCATTTTATAAAACTTGGTATAGCCTTGTTAATATACTCTTTTCCCTGTACCTGCTCATGTGGATTCACTAACACAAGCTAGCTAACAGGATGAAAAAACTGGGAGATGGTGTGTGATGTACGGGGACAGATTGATTGGGTACTGGCCGCCGGAGCAGCTTCCCCAGTTTGGGAGTGGTGTGGCGGCATTTTGGGGCGGCCAACTCTGCAACAAGAACATAGGTAATAGGTATACCACGACCGGAATGGGGAGCGGCCATCCTGCGGCGGATGCTTGGGGCCTGAGTGCCTACGTCCATGGCTTGGAGGTGATGGACATCGGCGAGAGCTGGCGTAGGCCACGAGATGTACATACCAACCTCAGCTCCGACTGCTACAAGGTGAAGACGTTTGAGCCCATGGACGGCAAGCTCTCTGCTTACTTTGGAGGGACGGCTAACCTTGAGTGCTGCGGCATCTCCTGCAAGTGAGGCAATTCAAGTAGACAAGGCTTTCATTTGCTAGCTGGGTTTTGTTTTCGACGTCACAATTAATTCTGATGTGTTAATTGCTATATATGTCAGTTACGTAGCCACACTAGAACAGAGCATCTCATCCCATACATTCGACAAGGCTAATCTCCTACAAACATAGAGCTGAATTTTCGGTGTGGGATCTCGTCAAAATTTTCGGTGTGGGAGGCACGTCAGAAATATATATCGGAAACAACGACCGCACCTGTACCTGTGTTAGCGATGGGCAAAACCTGGTGGTGGTTAAAACTATTCGGCTATGTGATTTTCACCCCGCGGAGTCTCGCTCGGCTTTTCAACGACCAACAGTTTTTGGGCTATTGTGGTTAATACTCTGATTTCTAGTAGTGCCGGGAAATTGAACAAGAGTTGCCTCCCTGTAATTAATTTGATGGGTAGTAAATTTTACTTAATAGAACTTCACAACGAGCATACTTTGGATGAAAGATTTAATGGTCACACACCACACCAGTATGCATCTTCATGTGGAAAGCATGAACATCATGCAAAGAAGCTTGGAGTACTGAACTACTGATGCAGCTGAAAGCCGCGAGTAGGTCGATCATGTAAAGATGAGAACATTGCATAGAGCAACTTGATTAGTTGGGTTCTAACGCCTGTATTCTTTTTGCTAGCTGGTATAAATAGAAGACCATACCCTTGTAATCTCTTACTCACCCCACAGTAAGTATCGTTGGACATAGAAAGATGAATTTCCTACGAAGTACAATTTCCGTACTGTTGCTGGTCGTTGTGGCATCGGAGTCACGTCCAGTACTCAAGTTTGATGACGAGAGGAGGGCGAAAAACCTTCGCCACCAGGAGCAGGTAGCTACTATTTGACATAAAACCAAATAGCATATTGTTGATTCCTTATGCAGGAAAACATTAGCCAGAGAGAGAGCTAATGCATATCCATTTGCAGCAGGTCCATTTCTATCCGGAACGAAGGTCCCCCTAGTTCAGCCGGGCAAGCCAGGGAAGCAAGCGACGACACTGGACCTCATTTCCCATGATCTTGCTCGAAGAAATCGTCTTCTCGGGGCGACATCCGCTGCAGGGAGTATCACTGCTGATGACCGCACAAATGAACTCGATCAGTTCACTGCCTCATTGCCATCCTTTGGTTTGGGGACCCAATGAGAGCTCGGAAGGTAACGTTCGACACAAGCAGCGACCTCAGCTGGATCCGTTGCGACTGGAAAGACAATAGTTCCGCAAAGACCGGTGAAGGAGTAGGCTATGCCCCATCTGATTCCAAGAGCTCCCAGCTAACACTCTGTGGATCACCGACATGCTATGAGGCTGGGGGATACTGTGTAAGCGACGCCGACATTTACTGTTCTTTCTCCACGAACAGGTACATGGACTTGTCCAGCACAAATGGTACCGTGCTTACTGACACCCTAACCCTGGCTCCTAGTGTGTCAGTCTACAATTTCATCTTTGGATGTGCTAGAAGCGAACCCGAGGATAACTTTGGTGGCGCCGATGGGTTTATTGGGCTAGGACGTGGTGCAACGTCTCTAGCACAGCAAATCCATCCTTCTCGGCAGTATGGTTTTTCCTACTGCATCCCATCAACAAATGACAACAACAAGGGGTTCATCAATTTTGGTAGGATGGATCAGCCATCCACCGACATTACGTTCACTAAAATGTTCAGACACAGGACCCATACATCTTGGTATTTTGTCGATTTAATTGGCATTTACATCGGCGACAAGGGTATCCCCATGCGAATCCGGTTGTTCCTTGACGAGAACACCTGCACTCTCGCTCCGTACATGAGCTCCTGAGCCGCGAGCCTCACCGCGTCGTCCGCCACTCCGGCGCCGGCGTCCAGAGCCTTCCCGTCGGCCGCCACTCCGGCCCCGGCGTCCCCAGCCTAAGCCTTTCCCCTTCACCTCCCTCCGCCATGGGCAGCCACCTCGAGCTGTCCGACTCTGATCTGAGCGGCTCTTCGTCCACGTCGCGCCCCATGCCTCGGCCTCCGCTCAGGTCCATGGTGGTCGTGCCGTCGGGCCGTCAGATTGGCGACAACGGCTGGGCGGCCGGTGCTGGCTCGAGCCGTCCTCCCCAGCCGCAACCCAGGGGTGGTGCCGTGGAGACTGATGCGCATGGCGATGGGCCGTGGCTGACGCCGCGCCGGCGTAGCCGGCAGCAGCGGCCACCGCAGCCCCGTGTCGCCCCTCGCGCCGCTCCTCGCGCCACTCTACCGTCGACGAGGCCGCCTCAGCGCCGGATCCCAGAGAGGCTCCACGGGTGCTGCTACAACTGCGGCGAGGACGACCACATTTCCGCGCAGTGCACCAACAAGACGCTGTGCGTGAAGTGTGGCAACGTGGGACATGCGTCCTACGAATGTGGAAAGAGGCCTCGCAGTCCCGGTGGCTCGTCTTCGCCTCCACGATTCGCGCCGGCCCTTCGGCCTTCGGCCGCGGCCGTGGAGATGACGGAGCGCCACTCGGATGTGCCGTCCCCGCCGCGCTCTTCGGTGGGAGACGAGGCCAGGTCGTGGCGCGATGTCGCCCGGGGTGGCAGCGAGGGCTCGTCCAGGGCGCCGCCCACGTCGTTCTCTACGCCGTTCTCCAGGTGCTGCCAATTGCTGAGCGGCTTGAACCACCGCCGGTCTCTGCTCTGCCCTGCGGCGTGGGTCCGTTGGATGTGTGCTACCTGCCGGTCTCGCTCGAGATGGTGCAGACGGAGGACGACTTGCAGCGCGCGGTGGTGGTCACCATCGGTGGCACCAGGCCGGAGGTCTCGCTGGACGTGGCGGCCGACGCCATTCACCGGGCTTTGGACCTCACGCCATACGACCTCTCGATCTGCGCCTTCGAGCCAGCAGACTTCCTTGTCGTCTGCCGCAACATGGAGGTCAGGGACAAGATCGTGACGAAGAAGCGGATCGACGACCCGCGGTGTCTGCTCCTCATGGCACCGTGGACGAGGCAAGCTCAGGCTGAACTCTTGGAGGTGCCGCTGCGCGTGGATCTCGAGTTGCGTGGCATCCCGGCGCATGCTTGGGAGCAGAGGACGGCGGAGATGTTGATTCAGGGCTGCGGCTTGCTTGACTCGATCGACGCCTCCACGGTGAACAGGCATGACATGTCCTGCTTCCGGCTGAGCATGTGGACACACGACATCGAGGCTGTTCCGGCGGCAAGGTGGCTGGCCGTGCCGGAGCCTGACTCTGGGCATCGACTGCATGTCTCGTCTGCGCGCCGCCGGCCGAGAGCCATCGCACCAAGGGTGCTGTGGTACCGCATCAGGTTCTGGGTGGCGGAGGCGCGTCGCGGACCCTCACCGCCGCCGCCTCCGGCTGGCGGGCCTCCTCCTGGTTCGGGAAGTGATGGGAGTGGTGGTGGTGCGCGGGACCGTGATGGTGACGAGGCTCGCCGTGGCGGGCGTGGCCACCGCCGACGCCACCGGCGCCCGGCTCGCCGTCTCCGTGATCGCAGAGAGGAAGGTGAAGTGGGGCCAAGGGATGCTGAGGCGCCCATTGCGCGAGGCGCGAACGGCGAGGTCGGAGCGGCTACGCCGCCACCGCCGCCGCCGGCAGATGAGCAGCCTAGGGCTAGCCTCGTGGGGGACGAGGCCGTACACTCGACGTCGGCCGCTGCGGCCAGTCCTGATCCGGTGGGGCCCGTGGGCATGCAGACGCCGCAGTCTGCCATGCAGACATCTTTGCCCGATGGCTAGTTGGGGATTCAAACCAACGAGTCCGTGGGCGACGCGTGGACTGTGGAAGGGGCTTTCGGCGTGTCTCCACTTGCGCCTGGGCTTGTGGGGTTCACTTTGGACAGTTTTTGCGCCAATACCCATGCCGTTGAATCGGTCGCAGCTCTTTCCGCGCAGAGTTCCACCACTCCGGATGCCACACGTGCTCAGAGCCGTGCGGATGGGGCCTCCCTGAGATCGTGGTCGGCCAATCATAGGAGGAGATCAGTTTCAGTCCAAGCGCCTCTAGCCCGGCTGGCGGATCCTGTCCCTCTGGCACCGGTACTGGCTTGCACTGCGGTTGAGAACCCTGGCTTCGGGTTTGTCGGGGCATGCTGCCACTCCCTGTCGCCGCAGCACGCGCGCTTTCGTGTGGACCCAGGGCTGATTGATTCCATGCATGTGGCTGCGGCTGGGGCTCGCACCCCGCCCAGCGACAACGCATGCAACGAGGAAGAGGCGGAGAAGACTGCATCTCCGGTGCATGAGGACGTTGGCACGCTGCTGTCGTTGCTGCGGCAGTTCAGACTACAGCTTGCCGACCCGCTACTACGCTGCCGGACCCCAAGGTGGTGCGACGCCGACTGTTCTCGGCCATGTCGTCAAGAAGGAAGAGTAGGCGCATCGCGGTAAAGGACAAGGGCATCCCGGTCTCCACCATCAAGAAAGCACAGAAGTTGCTCATGAAGAAACTGGGGATCTGCCGGGACGAGGAGCGCCTATCTGCGACGCAGCTTGATGAGTATGCAGCCATCTTCGCGTCGCCGCTAGGACCCGAGCAGGTCGCTGCGTTGGCCGCCCTATTTGGACTGGACTGTCCTGCGGTTGGAGAGGCGCTGCTTGCTGAGGCAGGACCCGCTGTAGTCTGATAGTGGACGATCGATGTTGCGGGTTGTGGGCCTTTTCAATGGAGCCTACGAACCTAAACATCGTGTCGTGGAACCCACGGGGCCTAAATGACAGGGCTCGGCGGGCAGTTGTGAAACGTGCTGTGGAGGATGCTATGGCCTCGGTTGTGTGTGTAATGGAGTCTAAACTCCAGTCTGTCACCCCATTCGATATTAGTGAGACTTTCGGTGCCCGTTTTGACGGGTATGCTTACTTGCCGGCTGTCGGTACTGCGGGTGGGGTGATTGTGACCTCGCAATCCACAGAAGTCTCCGTTTTGGCTAGTAGAGTGGATCAGTTCAGCGTCTCGGTGCACCTACGACTGTGCCTGGTGTTAGTTGGTGGCTGACAGCGGTTTATGGGCCAACGTTGGAGGCCCTGAAGCCTGTTTTCCTTGATGAGTTGAGAATGCTTAGGGCTGCATTAGGTGGGCCTTGGGCCGTCACGGGTGACTTCAATCTAATCCTTGAGGCCCGCGACAAAAGCAATGATAAGGTGAACCGCCGATCAATGAGACAGTTCAGGCGTCTGGTAAATGAACTGGAACTCAAGGAATCAGGTCTGATTGGGCGCCGCTTTACCTGGAGTAACGAGAGAAACTCCCCAACAATGGGGAAGCTAGACCGGTGGTTCGGCTCTGTGGAGTGGGATGATCTGTACCCGGACGCGTCCCTCACGGCTCTTTCTTCATCCCTGTCGGACCACTGTCCGATTGCGATGTCGACCTGCGTGCAGTTCTTTAGCAAAAGGAGGTTCAGATTCGAGAGGGTGTGGTCAAAAATGGCCGGGTTCATGGACGAAGTAAAGCGGATTTGGGAGAACGCCGAGGTTAGAGGCGATCCCATGCAGCGCTTGGATGGCAAGCTACGAGCGCTGGCAAGAGGGCTACAGAAATGGAGCCAGCGGAAGGTGGGCTCAATCCGTGATCAGCTGCATATGGCGAACGAACTGATCCTGCAGTTCGACCGTGCTCAGGAGTCCAGACTGCTCACCACGGATGAATTGTGGCTCAGGCGTAGTCTGAAGGCACGTGTGCTTGGTCTCGCATCCCTCGATCGCACTATCGCTAGGCAGCGTGCGCGGGTGGCCGGACTGAAGGATGAGGACGCCAACTCACAGTTCTTTAGGACGCTGGCGTCGGCTAGGCGTAGACGGAACCATATTGCATGCCTCCGGGTTTCTTCGTTCATTTGCTGGGTAGAGGTCAGCCGAGGGAGCATGATATTTCCATGGATGCATTGGGCCTCCCTGCCCTTGACTTGACCGTGCTTGAAGCCAGCTTCACGGAGAAGGAGGTCTGGGATGTGATCAAGGGAATGCCGTCCAACAAATCGCCGGGGCCCGATGGATTTTCGTGGGATTTCTATCAGTGCTGCTGGAGCGTGATCAAATCTGATGTCCTTGCGGCCCTCTGGGCCATATTTCAGGGGAAAGGTCAGAACTTTGGCCTGCTTAATGGTGCGCTAATCACGCTGCTCCCCAAAAAGGACGGTGCTGTGGATCTCCGGGATTTCCGCCCGATCAGTCTTGTGCACAGCTTCTCTAAGCTGTTGTCCAAGATTCTCGCGGTTCGCCTCGCTTCGAAGCTCCCGGACTTGGTGGATACGAACCAAAGCGCATTCGTGCGGGGGCGTTGCATCCATGATAATTTTGTGTTGGTGCAGCAATCGGCTAGGACTCTGTTCAGGGCACGTATCCCATCTCTGCTTCTGAAACTCGACGTCGCGCGTGCGTTTGACAGCGTGTCTTGGGCCTTCCTGATTAGTGTGCTTCGACAGAGGGGTTTTGGGCCTCGGTGGATCTCCTGGATAGTTCTCCTGCTCAGCACGGCGACCACGCAGGTGCTTGTCAATGGGAGTCCAGGGTCAAGGTTCACTCACGGCAGAGGGCTTCGACAGGGCGATCCAATTTCGCCGATGCTATTCATTGTGGTCATGAATGTCTTGTCAGCCATGTTCAAGGTAGCAGAGGAGCGGGGATTGCTGTCTGATCTTCAGCAGTTCGGGATTAGGCATCGTGTGTCCCTGTATGCGGACGACGTGGTCGTGTTCGCTCGCCCCGTGGTGCAGGAGGTGGAGGTCGTGCGTGGCATATTGGGCTGTTTTGGTGCGGCCTCCGGCCTGCAGGTGAACTATACAAAAAGTGTTGCCATACCTATCAGGTGCAGCCAGCAAAGCCTCGACGAGGTGGCCCCAATTACGGCGTGCCCTGTTGGTGCGTTCCCGCACAAATACCTTGGTTTGCCGCTGTCGATCAGGAGGCTCACAAGGGCAGATATTCAGCCTCTAATTGACAATCTGGCGCACAAGCTTCCGTTCTGGAAGGCAAGGCTGCTAACGAGGGTGGGCAGAGTGATCTACGTCCAAGTGGTGATGACTTCGTCTGTTATCTACCAGTTGATGGCGCTGGAGATGGAACCTTGGGCTCTTAAGATGATCGACAAGTTAAGAAGGGGCTTTTTGTGGGTTGGAAAGGATGAGGCCCAAGGTGGCAACTGTCTAGTTGCCTGGCCTGCTGTTTGTCAGCCGAAGGCGCTGGGTGGGCTAGGATTTCATAACCTGAGATGGTTGAGCGCGGCCTTGCGCACGAGGTGGATTTGGTTCCAGCGCACCTGCAGTCTGAAACCATGGCTTGGGCTGGAGCTCTCGATTTCGGCTGATGTTAGAGGTCTTTTCAACGCCGCTGTGCGCATTGACCTAGGGAAAGGTGATATGATTCTTTTTGGGTAGACCCATGGATTCAGGGGCGCACAGTGGCGTCCATTGCCCCGGCGATCTTGGACATGGTGCGTCCTGGGATCGCGCGGTCGCGCACAGTTCAGCAAGGTCGGCCTCAAAACAGTTGGGTGCAAGATATTGCCGGTGAGATCACGGTGGATGGCGTTGTTCAGTTCTTCAACCTCTGGCAGCTGATTCAGACCACCCAAATCCAGGAGGACTTACCGGACGTGTTCGTGTGGAAATTCACCGCAAGTGGGCAGTTCACGACCAAGTCGGCATACCAGGCTTTCTTCGCCGGCACAACGGCGATCCCTGCGGCGTCCAATGTTTGGAACTCCTTCGCCCCTCTCAAGTTCCGGTTCTTTGGGTGGTTGGCGATCAGGCGATGCTGCTGGACAGCGGACCGGCTAGCTTCTAGAGGCCTACCGAACCAAGGGTCGTGCCCTTTATGCGAGCTGCAGCGGGAGACACTCGACCATCTGCTGATGCAATGCCCTGTCTCTCGAGGTATCTGGTTTTAGGTCCTGAGATCGCTAGGATTGCAGCGTCTGCTGCCGAGCACCACGGCGACGATCTCGGCATGGTGGCCTGATGCGGCGGCTGCGGTACCTGTCAAGAAGCAGAAGGAGCTGAACACCCTCATACTGTTGATCATGCGGAGCTTATGGACAGAGCGCAACGCGCGTGTCTTTGAGGGCGTTTACTGCACTGCCAATGTCGTGAGGATGCGCATCTGTGATGAATGGCGATGCTGGACCGATTGCAGACGTGGGCCTACGAGAGGAATAGGCTAAGTGGAGTAGTGGGCACGTTCGACGTGGAGTAGATGTGGAGATGGTCTCTGGCACTTTGCCTTGTACTGTCATGTAACTACGCTGTAAACTCTCTTTAAGCTTAATAAAAAGAACGCAGATCTCCTGCGTTTCTAGAAAAAAAGGGTATCCCCATGCCAGCGGAGCAAGAAACATTTGTGGACTCTGGCACTTCATTGACGTACATCCCTCCGGAGGTTCACGCTGAGATGACCACGATATTTCGGCGGGAGTTTCAGGAGTACCTTATTCGAGATACTGTCTCAAGATTTAGGGCTGCTTCAACTTCACAGGTGCCCCCGATATGCTTTTCATACCCCAAGTAACCTTCAGCTTCAGTGATGGGGCAGAGTTCAACCTCGGTGTCGACGGCACCCTCTACAAACCAGTGGAAGGTGAGCGCATCGCTTGTCTGGCGTTTCAGCCGCAAGAGGGCATATCCATGATTGGCAGGCTTGCACAACAGTCTGTAGAGGTTGTATATGATACTAATAGTTCACAATTAGGCTTTGGAGTTACCGGAAGTTGTTGAGTATTGTTTGTTATTACTGATAAATTGTAATCCGATTTATGATCAATAAAGCTCGAGTACGTACCACGTGCATTTATTATCTTGAGAATTGTGCTCCTTGTTTCTGTTTTGTAACAAACTGGAGTTCGAAAATTGGTAAAAGAAAAGAAATAAGAGAGAAAAAGTGCAATACAAAAGATGATGGAGGCACTACCTTGGAAACAAGGCGAGAAAAAAAGTAAAGAAATAGAGAGAATGCAACTGCATGTGATTCTCTACAACCGGTCACCATGTCCACCAATTAAGTTCCACGAATTAAACGCTAGCTTGCCAGGACCTTATGAGACGGCGCCTTTTTAGATAAAGATATATATTAATATCGCGAAGATACCAAATACACCTAGCCTCTACAACAACGTAATAACCGAAGGTATTACGGAAGCACACAGCCGAAAGACAATAAGAAGAAAAAACAAAAAAAATCCCGCTACAGAGTTACAATCCTTATAACAGCAGCACAACAACCACCAAAACAACACCTGATGTCCAATCTCTCAAAAAACAACGCCTTCAAGAAGAAAACAGTGCACAAGCGCCGTCGTCGCCTGATCGAGATCTTGGGTTTTCACCCTGGTGATAGTCCCCGCTCTCAAAACAATGTCTTCAACAAGACCATTGCTAGACACAACCAATTAAAGTCAAACCTTGGATTTTCACCCTGAAAGGTAGAACTTTGAACTTCACTTATGTTGTCGCCCCCACTTTCATACTGCTGCATACGCATCCTGAAGCTCCAAGCAAGTTCCTCATCGCCACCAAGAGTCAAATCACCGTTCCTAGTCCTCCGATCTCGGCTTTCATGACATTCCCCGCCTCTGACTTCATCCAAGATGGCAACAGATAGCAGAGGTTCATACCGCTTGCTCCTTAACGGAGAATCGTGGGCACGACCGAATCGCACCCGATCCAGCAATCTCCAGGCATAAACGCACATGGAAGTTCGCCGGCGGAGCCTTTCGGAACTCGCCACACCGGCAAGATCAAGGAGGACGAGAGTCTGGCAGATCTTCGTCTTATTGCAAGATGAACCCTAGGACCGCCCCTTATTCGAGCACACCATCCTTTGAGCCAATGTACTTTCTATTTGGGAGAGTTTGTCAAACCCCATCATTTCTAAGAAGGTTCGAAAGCTATTTACCTACAAGGCTGAGATTTGAACATCTAGGTCTTGAATCTCATGACAACCATGTTCTTTGGGATGAAAAACAACGTTCCATTTAATCCGTCAATATTCATTTTTTTTACTATCGTCTTGTCAAAAGAATAGAAATAATCCATCTATTAAGGATTCCTTTTGACAGTTGAAAGAACGATAGCATATAAAGTACCGTGTTATTTGATACATAATGAATGAGAACCAATACTCGACCAACAGATTATAATTTTCCTTTCCAACTAAGCCTCTTCTTGAGTCTCGAGTCTATATCCTCCAATTATTTTCATTCGGCATTTGAGAGTCGCCGATAATGTGTTGGAAGTCCGAAATGCATAGTAAAAACCTTGACCTGGACACATCCAACTAATTCAACATATTGAGCGGTCACGTCGTCTGTGGAAAAGAAATAATTCACTTTACTAAAAAATAATTTTAAGACCCCATAGCTCCTCAAAGCGGTGAAAGTATTCACTTCAGGTCTCTAGCTTTTCAAAGTCGTGATACATAAATAAAATCATGTCATGCGCTCATTGAAGAATTGATAATCCACTATTGACTAGGTGGAGGTAACACCTCAGTTTGGCCATTTATCTTTGCACTGAATAATGACAACCAAGATATTAGCCATGCAGACACGTTACACGATCTGATTCGCTGGAGCCGGTTCGTGGTTGGAGAAAAACCTTGCGGTGGGGGGGGGGGGGGGGGGGTTGTGCTCACCAGAGACGAAGATGGTGGCGACTGACGTCTCGGTCGGTGAAGTTTTGTGATGATCTGGGCGTCCTCCGGGCTCGGCATCTACGGGCGGCTGCGCTCACTATGAACTGAAAGGAGACCTTTCGGACGGCTACCGAGACTGAGAATAGCGGCGATAGTTGAATTCGAGGCGACAGCGACGGTGATCCTCTGGCAAGAGATTACAAGGCGCTCTGGTGCAATTTTTGGCAAAAGAAAATTTATGGGGCGGAAGATCAAGGGGATCAATAGACGAATAATAGAGGGCTCAAGTGGTCTGAATCATCGTCGATTTCAACCTTTGGAAATTCCGGTGGCGGCGGAATTTTCGATCTCAAAGCCAAGATTGATTTGAGGATAGGGTTTCAAATTTTCTTGGGGAAAAAGAACGAACTGGTGCGGTGTATTCGGTGGTGACTTTCATGGAGGAGGGGTTTGAATTTGAATGGGAATCAGGGTCAAATTCGAGTTGGTTAACCAACTCGTTATGACAAGTGGGTCCTGCTCGCACCCTATTCTCAGCAAAGAAAGAAAAAAGAAAGAGAGAGAATATCAAACAGGCCGGTGCGATGAGGGAAATGGTCGAGACGTCCTGCTAAGTGGCTGCACCACGGTCTGGACCTGCTCGCTACAGCCCAGCTGTCGTGTTTTTCTTTTTCTTTTATTCTTTTCTATTTTTCTTTTACAACTTTTGATTTTGAAATCCAAATTGATTCAAACCAGTTTTGATTTGTTTTCAAATGGCCTCTGTCATTATAGACTATTAGGGACTGTTTATATTTAAAATAACAAATACCCCTTAAGCTTATGTTTTTATTTATAGGACATTTTAGGGAATTTAAAATAGGGGTTTCTTGTATAATTTAGGTTTTGGTTCAACCTTTTAAATTCAATGCAAGTCACACAAATGAAAGATATTTTAAATTATGCCATGATGCAATGCACATGATGTTATGAAAACATACAGTTCTAAAAGTTGGGATGTTACATATATTCACATAAGCATGCACGAGGATTGATGCGTCAAATGCGGCGACCCTGATGTGTCGATAAAATACTTGGAGTGATGGACGAAATGAATTGGAATATAGGTGAAAGACCACGACAATGAATACGAAAAATATTATAGCTCAAAGGTTCCACATTTTGTTACTATGCAAGCGCTGAACTGTTGCAGACCGTTAGGGAGAGAAAAGGAGGTGATCCAGAGGCAATATAGATTTTCCGTTCCGCTCCCCAGCGACGCCGCTGATCCTTCCCGCCTTGGGTTTGTTAGGTACAGCGGACCATGGCCTCTTGCTGATGGGACTTCTTTCATTCTTTACTTTTAGTAGTTTTCATGTCTTTTATGAATGGTGAGCTGGCAGCCACGTCCTTAAGTAAGAATAAGATATTCCCACCCTATCTCCACTCCGGTGGGTCATCTAGCGCCACCGGTAGGCACGTGAAGTTGTGTGTCCCGGTGAATAATATGGGATTCGGTCAGTCTCACTACGGAAACCCACGATACGCCGACAGCCGGAAGCCGTCGGCATAGGCACGTTTGCCGTCGGCGTAGGACTACGCCGACGGTCGTCGGCGTATCGCCGTCGGCGTAGACTAATGACCGTCGGCGTATACGTAACCGTCGGCGACGCCACAGTGGGACCACAAAACGGAATCCGTCCGTCTCCGTCTGCTCCACCCATACGCCGACGGCAGTACCGTCGGCCTAGCGTGCCACGTGGAGCGATCTGGTGCGCCTGGGAAGTGCTCTACGCCGACGGCAATGCCGTCAGCGTATCAGGGACACGTGTAATGTTCCTGCGTGCCTGGGATGCGCTTTACGCCGATGGCAATGCCGTCGGCGTATCCTTGGCCATTTAGTCCTTTTTAGACGACGTGGCATCATCCTGTGCGCTGGGAGTTGCCCAACGCCGACGGCAATGCCGTCGGCGTAGCCTTGACCATAATTTCCAGTTTTAGCTGCTTGTTGCTGCTGATTTCTGGCACATTTTAAATACAATTAAAATTGCACAAATTATAAAACATCACAGAAACATCACATAAAACATTACAGATATCCAAATGACACAAACATGATTCGAATTCATACAAGCATTCATACAAACTCCAAATGGCACAAACATAGTTCGAATTCACACTCGGAACACCCGAACTAATCCTACATCTCGTGAGAGGTCGAGCCACCCATGTCTGACCGCGTGAGAATAGGCGACCGACCGCGTGGGCCAGTCGAACCACACAAGGAATCCGGCGAGGCACGGGACGGTGTGGTCTCACGCGACGAACCCGGTGAGGCACCACCAGTGCCATGCTCCACGAGCGCGCGCGTCGAAGTCGGCGAGGCAAAAGCACGATCAAAGGGTGCATTCCTCGAGTCCAAGTTAGCAACTTGGAAAGCACAGCATGGCGGTAACAATTTGTTTGGCAAATAACTTACCGGAGTCGCTGGCTTGTATGTGCGAGCGACCGACTCCCTCGTTGGGCCGACGGGCGGGATCCCCGGCCTAGGTGGACGCGTAGGCAGCGCCTCCCGCTCTCCAGTGGCAAAAAACTTCTCATTAGCCTACAAGATAGTTTAGATGTCTGGAGTTGTAGAAAAAGAAGGTTCAAACTAGAGGAAATGGGACTTGTCATATTTTGCAAATATAAAAGTTGAAACTTACAGCATCCTTCAACTCATTCCACTCCTCATACTCCTGGCTCCTCTGTAGCCACAAGCGGTACTCTCTCTCATAGTCCGCGTAAGCGGCATCGAAGGCCGCCTCGAAATCAACCTACAGTGTTAAAAGGGAACAAATCTCGTCAACTTAGCCATTTAGCTAGGAACGAATGTCGGAAAGAGAATGAAATTGAGAAAAACTTACATCGGGGCGAGCTTGGGAAGGCCGACGAGGTAGGACGGGAGGGTCGTCGGCGGTGAGGGTTGCCTTGACACGCGAGAGGCCCAACTCAGGAGTACGCGTGAGTACCGCACTAAGACACATAGGACGGCCATGCTCCCAACCGTTCCCGGCAATGACCATCGCTCTCTTGTCGGTGGGATGCTCAAGAGGGTTGTCCACCTCCGGATTTATATCCTTGAACGTGTCGACGTACAGCTTGAGGTCCTCCTGGGCATTGCCGAAGTAATTGGCCGGCGAGGGCAGAGGCTCAGAAAAATCAGGCTTCCTCTGCTTCATCTTCTCCCATGTTTGCATGTCCGTAACAGGCTCCCCGAGATCGGCCTCCTGCAATGCCAAAGAAGTGTCATGCATATCAAGTAGGAACATGAGGGGAAATAAATGAAGGTTGTTTCATGTATATATATACCAGCTTTTCCTTGAAGCGCTCATGGTTGCGGACTCCCGCACAATGTGTCCCCCGCTCCCGCGGTTTAACTTGTTCCGCTCGCTCAAGGCCTTGAACTCGGGGTCCAGCCCAACCCACCTCGACACCAATGCCTCCCACGCGTCATCCTTACCATAGGCCCATGCGGGCTTAAACTGAAAAAACAATACTCATGTGAAGAACGGATAATGCAATTGCAACATAGCAGCAACATGTAATCTCATTAACAAAATACTTACCGCCATGTATTCATCTATGGTCATCTCAAGTGGGCTCTCCACAATATCATGCTTCACCGCCGTCTTGCCTAACGTCTCAGTACTGAAATGATTGACGGAGGTATGCTTTACATTGTAGAACTGCTGCCGTGTCAACTTCTTGCAAGCCCCCTCCAAAGTCTTGTCCGCTATGCCCCGATGCTCAGGAAGTACCCTATAGAATTTCTTTAATCATGCACAAAAAACAAATTGTGAGAGCATGGTGGGGGCATCAAGTATGAACGAAATTCAAAAAGTTCAACTTACCCAAAACTTGTTGATCACGTCGTCAGAACATTTCCCGCCGCTCGCGTGATGGGCGGCCTGATAGTCTACCCAATGGGTGGCTAGCTTCTTCGCGCCGTTGGGGACGATACTGTACAAGCCCGGCCAAAACTTCCTAATCAAAGCTCCAATCAAGCAGTTAGGCACACGGGCTCCCACAGGATGTGTCCAGTTGCTGCACAATAATTAAACATTAGTACATGTCAAATTGTCCTGACCACAATGAAGTTACCATGTTCAAAATTAGTATATATAGTCACTTACTCTTTCCCATTAGGCGTAATGAGGATCTTCTCCTCCTCGGTAGCAGGTTCCTTTGACTCATCAGGGACCTGGGATTCCCCTCGAATCTTTGGCTTCTTCGACGGCGCGGAGGGCCCCGCCCCCAAGTCCGTGGAGGGGCCCGCCCCCACGTCCATGGAGGGGCCCGTCTCCTCTGAACCCTCGTCGACAGAAGCAGAGGGTATGTCCAAAGACACGTCGCCCCACCTCGCCCTCGTCCTGCAGCTCGCCCTCGTCCTCCCTCACCTCGTGCTCGTCCTCCACCTCGCCCTCGTCCTGCACCTCGTCCCCTCCGAGGAAGTGGAGCATCGGCACCTCCCCCTCCTCCAGCATCTCCACCCTCACATGCATTGAGAAAGGGTGAACAATTAAGCATAAAGACATGATTCAATTAAGAATTGCATCACCTCTACTCTCACCACTGTCAGACAGGTAACGCGGGTTCGGAATAAGTTCTCTTCCACTTTTAGTAACTTTCTTCTGGCGTATCTTCTTCAGCAAGGAGGCCGATGATTTCTTGCCTTGGCTCATCTTGGTCAATCACCTGCATTGAGAAAAGGTAAACTTAAGCATAAAAGACATGATCCAATTAAGAAGCATGAAGACGTAATGCAATTAATAAGCATGTTGAAAGACTAAGCATGTTGAAAGACTAAGCATGTTGAAAAGTAAATACTACACAAAAGGACATAAAAGACCCTCACCCCTAATCATCACTCTCATAGTTAAGTCCTGGGTTCTCATCATCACTATCAACATCACTATAACGAGTGTTGTATATTGGAACCTCCTCGCATGATGGAGGCTCATCATCGTCATCACTATCACTTTGTAACTTGTTGAGCATATCTATATCCTTTAGATTCACCACTACGTCACCACCTGTTTGTGCATTGTCCTCGCGGTCCTCAAGACCTTGTATGCCAAAGTCCCCAAAGGTTTGTTCCTCATGATAGAAAATCCCCTCGTATGTTTTAGGGTCAATGTTGTTGTAGTCGTCTTCGGAGGGCATGGGTAGCTTACCACATGGCGATACATGGAACACAACTTCCCAACCAATGAGTTCCTCTTTCTTGCATGGGTAGGGCAAATAATAAAGTTGAAAGGCTTGGTGAGCCACAACAAAGACATCGGATCCATGGTAGGTGGTTGAAGGCTTAACTTCAACTAACCCAATGGAAGGGGTACTTTTGGTTCCATGCTCAGGATCGAACCAGTGGCATTTGAACACAACATGCTTGAGTTATATGTTCGTGTTATTGAACGTCAGCTCGTATACGTTCTGTAACCTTCCGTAGTAATCATAATTACCGGCTCTTTGGTGAAGACCCCGGTATTTATAGTCTTTGCATTAGGCCGACTATTCTGGTGATGTTCTGTAACCTTCCGTAGTAATCATAATTACTGTAGTTGCACCTTTTCATCCTCTGTACGCATGAATTTTTTCGGAATTTTTCGAGAAAGTTTGGAAGGGTAGAAAAATACGTTTTGCTGCTGTGTTTTTCTGGACAGATTATGTCCCATTTTGTTTGATACATGCTTTGAGCTTTTAAGTTGAATATTTTTGATCCAATTGAGTTTATGAGTAGGCATACAACATTATACACTTTCTGGACATCTCATATGAATTTTTGTTCAAGGATTATATGCAGCAAGAAACATATTTGTTTATCACTATTAATGCACCCACAGAAAACAAATGGGAGAAACGGTGTTTTGAAGTTTTTTCACAGGGATTGGAGGAGATGCACCAAGAGCTATCCAAGGATGGCAAAGACCATAAGCTTGGGGATGTGAAGACAACCCCACTGGACCTACACACTCTCGGTTGCACACGTCCAACTTCTATTTTTTGATCGAAACACTTTATCGCATAAACTTGGAGCGTCTTTTTGTTTGTTTTGGTTTGATTTTTTTGAGAGACCATCACACTATCATTTATATATGGGAGAGCTACTGGAAATATGGGTTAAAATATGTTGGATGCTTTTATAAGATTGGGAAGAGGGATGTTTGAGTTGATTTTTATGATACATATAGTTGCCATGATTCATGAGCTTGTTTATGAGTAATAGTTTGCAAATCTTTTTTGAAGAGCAATCACTTATTCATGTTTTGGTGCTGATTGTTATTTTACTTGGTTTAACATAGATTAGTTAGTTCTATGGACACTCATGCATGCATCTAGATGGTCAACTTTCTCCCTTTTGCTAGCCCAACATTCCAACAAGTCAAAACTTGTTTCCAACACCTTCAACCAAAGTTATTCCAGTGAGTCCACCATATCTACCTACAAGCTATATGCTATTGCGAGTATGTTCATCATGATATTTGTGTTATCTATACCTCTGAATGAAAATGATTATGTTATTGATTGCCATGAGAAAAGTTGGTTATATAGATCTCATGAACTTCATGCACATTTTTACTATCATTGCTATAAATAAAACATGACCCATTGTGATTAAGATTATGATGCTAGTGGCTTGATAAATGTCCGAGGTTGGAGTAGCCCATATGTGCTGTCACATGCAAAGCTTTCAACATGCTCCATTTAGTTGATATCATGTGCTTTTGTCTATGGATGCCTATCATGGTGAAATAAGGGGGAAATGATTTAGTTTGAATGAGTTTGTATAAATGGTTAGAGAGACGCCTGGGCCGCTAATCTAAGCCATGCATTATTCATGGTGAAAATTTACTTACATGCTATGGTGAATTATCTATGACACACCTTACAATAAAAAGTTATTCCAATGGTAAATAAAAAGGGTGTTGAGGTTTTTTATCTTGTTTGTTTGTCTTGTCATTTTGATATGGGCTTGTTCCATATCCTGGGACAAGAGGTACCCCAGTTGACGCTCTTGATGATACTATTATTACTTACAATGATAGATAACTTGAACTTGCTTTTCCCAAGTTGAGTAACTCATGGTGTAGGTACTTGTATTCAAGGGGCATGAGACATCCAACCTTTACTTTGTCAAGCACACTACTCATATTTCCTCACATTAAACTATAATCATTCAAGATGCTATGATAGGGGAATGAGAGCTTGACACCAAGTATTACCACATTGCCATCATTAACTTAAGTAGGAGAGTTTGGAGGTTAGATGAAACTTATGCATGCTTTACCTCTACTCACTTATTCATCTTTCCAAAGTGTCCACAAACATATTCAGATTTTCATCATCACTCTATGGACCACATGTATGCAAAAGTAAGAATGTCCATATTACTATCTGTTATGTTACACTTTGTGAACTATCATTGAACATCCTTGCATTGAATATTGATATCACTTCATAAACTGTTTTGCATATTGCTACTCCTTTGAAGAATGAATCATTTGACTCTATGTAGCAGTAGCAATCATCTTTGATATCCATTGTTAGTGCTATATTGCAAAGTCCATGTTAGTTTTATCACCTTCATACTCGAGGACGAGCATGGTTAAGCTTGGGGATGTTGATGCATGTAAAATGCATACATGAACTTTGCACTATCACTATTCTAATCATATTTGCATCATATAAGGGTTATACCACTGTTATTTAATGATTTTAGGAAATAAATAATTGTTTCCTATTTTTATGGAATTAACCCTGCGCAGGCAGAAAACCCTATTTCTTTCCTTTTATGTTTCAGGGACCCAAACGTCGTCATAAAATCTGGAAAAATACAGAGGTCGTTATTTTGGAAGGAAGAAGACGTAGGAGCGAAGGAATCAAGCAAACGGAGCGCGCAAGGCGAAAAGGGGGTGGCCCACGCGGCCAGGTACTGTGGCCGCGTGGGGCCCACTCATTTGGGCCTCGTGGCTCCATTGCCGTCGATCTTTCGTCCACCGACTCCGTCTTGACCTAAAAACGCCTATAAAAAAGGTCCCCGACGTTCTCGGAAGGAGCGCCGCACAAACACAGAAACACCGAAACGGAGATCAGGAGCTGCAGATTGGAGGGGGAAAACTCCGGCGGGGCGCTGCCGGGTGGTCTCCATCTTCTCCATCGACTTCTCCGCCGTCTCCATGATGAAGAGGGAGTAGTCCACCTCTGGACTATGGGTTTGTGGAAGTAACTTATGTATCTCTCCTCTCTTGAGCTTCACTAATTAGTACCGTATGAGCTGCTGAACATGATTACGGTCACCGTTATAATACCTATGTGGTGGATCTTTCTATGAGTTAATATATGTTTGAGATTGCAATGTTTGTTTCAGTTATGAGTATAGATGCATATTATGTACCCCGTTCTTGTCTACTTGTTATGATCAAGCATGTTTATGAGAGCGTGTGTGGGGAACGTGTGCATTAGTTGGAGTAACGGGGAGTGGTGAGTGCGGTAAGCTGACAACTTAATATCGCGATCCACTTGGGTGTTTACCTTACTTTGTTACCTCACTAGGGATAAACAAAAATACCATGCTGCAAGGGTTGAGGGTGACCAAGCTTCTTCCTGTGACTAGATCCAGCATGTTCTTATTTTCACTTCATGTCATGAAACTTATTGCTATACTCTGAGTCATCTTAATTACTGAGGTGTTATGATTTGGTTCGCATCTTGGTGGAGTATAAGAGAGACTAATAACCAAAAGGTCTCTATGTTAGGACGTGATGCCCATATATCTAAGTAACTTGTTATCAAACTGTGTTGCAATCTCATATGTTAACTCTGTGTGTGTTCCATTGTCTGCCACTTTATAAAGAGAGAGTGCATTTGTGAAACCATGAACCCCGGTCCATTTTTAATCATAAGAAACACCTTTCCAACACCATATACCACTTTTCCATTTTCAGCCATCATTAAATCCGAAAATACAAAAATACTTTTCATCTTGCATACATCATTAAAAAACCCAAAAATATCATTTACCATTGCATCCACCACCATTGCATATTTATTTCCTGTTTGCATTGCATAACTATCTTGATATCATTCTTACACCTTGTGCTTGACAACCACAGGTGAGGTTGAGGACCAAAACATTTAACTTTGTTTTGTAGGTAACCAAAAGAAGGATAAGAAGATATATCTTCACTACTGATTCCCCGAGAGTTCGATATTAAACCCTCGAGTCACCCTCGTGGGGAAAACACGTCTTCCACTACTACACACTCTGCACTTGGAGTCTCAACCTAACCCATTTACTTTTGACGCAGGTAACTACGCACCGGAGATCAACAAAAGTGTTTTCTGGCGCGTAGATCAACCTCTTCAAGGGCCATCAAGACTGTTTTCTGGCGCCGTTGCCGGGAATCATAGCTGAGAGATTTATCCAAGGGTGTGCATCATCGCATTCATCTCACAACGAAGTCAACTTCACCAACTTGTGCTAACACCTAAGCTTGGGGAGGTTGCACCTACGTGAGCACCATCTTATCCATCTTTACTTACAAAGCAATTTATTTGTTTTGTTAGTGTCATTGCATATCATATTCCGCTTGCATATTTATTTTCAGTTTTGCATAAAAAAAAAAAAAATACAAAAAAACTTGCTAAAATGGGAGAAAGAACTAAGTTGTGTGACTACACAAACACTCCAAATGATCAATTTATTGCTAGGCTATTGCCACACCTAAGATAAATGCTGAGAGTTATGAAGTAAGTCCTAGTTTGTTGAACTTGATAACTAGGGAACAATTTGGTGGTAGTGCTATGGAGGATGCCTCTATGCATCTTCATGACTTTGTTGAAATATGTGACATGCAAAAGTTTAAAAATGTGGAAAGTGATATCCTAAAACTGAAGTTATTTCCTTTCTCACTTAGAGGAAAAGCTAAAGAGTGGTTGCATTCATTACCTATTGATAGCATTAAAACTTGGGATGATCTAAAAGAAGCTTTCATTAAGAAATATTATCCCCCTGTTAAAATTTTGCAAAATAGAAACAACATTCTTTCTTTTAGGCAAAATGAAAATGAACATGTTGCTATGGCTTGGGATAGGATAAAACTTATGCTTAGAACTTGTCCCTCACATGGAGTTAATGAATGGACCATATTACACTCTTTCTACAATGGGTTAAACTACATGTCTAGAAATATACTTGATTCTGCTGCTGGAGGTGCTTTTATGAGTAAGACTATAGTAGAAGCTAAAAACATATTGGAAAGCATTTTGCAAAACTATAGTCAATGGCATACTGATAGGGCACCCAACCCTTCTAAGAAAGTGAATTCTATTGAGGAAACTAATGATTTGTCATCTAAAATGGATACTATTCTTGCTTTGCTTAATAAACCTAGTGTTGAAAATGTTCCTTTGCAAGAACTAGTTGGTAACAATTCTGAAAATATTGATGTCAACTTCATTAGGAACTATGGTAATAATGGGTATGGTAACAACAATTATAACTCCTACAATAAACCCCCATATGTGCCAAATAAATATGCTTCTAGTGGTAATGTTTCTAGTGA
The DNA here is from genome assembly GCA_947311845.1 of Poa pratensis. Lineage (NCBI taxonomy): Eukaryota > Viridiplantae > Streptophyta > Magnoliopsida > Poales > Poaceae > Poa > Poa pratensis. The sequence continues at coordinate 2,238,562 of CAMZMU010000027.1, forward strand.
CTTGGAAAACACCATTAGATCTTTTATATCTACTCAAAAGGAGCTTAATAAGGAATTTATCTCTAAGTTTGAAAAACAAGACTCCTTGTTTGAAAGGGTAGATCAGCTTACTAAGGAAGTCTCATCATTAAAGAGCATCATTACAGCCCAAAAACATGAGGAAACAATTAAATATTGCCAAGAGGTTATCAATAAGTCTTGGGAACACATTCATGAGCAAGAGAGAATTGCTAAAGAATCTATTGGGGTAATGAAAGAGGTAGAAGTTGAGGAAGTTAAAATGCTTAGTGAAGTCAAGGATCCTTTGCTTGACTTAGAAAATTGTAGCTTGCATGAATTAATATCTATCTTACAAAAATTGCAAGTGATCCTTCCATCAACACTAATCAAGCTGGCTTTGGTTCTTATATTGCTAATCATGTCTTGAAAGAAAAGATTGCTAGGTACAACCAAGAGGCTATGATACCACCTAAGCTTGGGGATATGTGGATTCCTAAGGTACTAGTAACTATTGGAAAAGAGACACACCATGCTATACTTGATCTAGGATCTAGTGTCTCTGTTTTATCTAAAGAACTATATGAAGTGCTTGAATTGAAAAATCTTGAAAAATGCTCCATTGAACTTGCACTTGCTGATGACTCTATTAAACATGCTTTAGGAAAAGTAAGTGATGTTATGGTGGAGTTACATATGACTTTTGTGCCTGTGGATTTTCTAATCATGGATATGGGGAATAAAACCTCTAGTCCTATTATTCTTGGAAGACCTTTTCTTCGTACCACAGGTGCCATCATTGATTCAAAGGAAGGGAATGTGAAGTTTCAGTTCCCACACAAGAAGTGCATGGAACACTTCCCAAGGAAGAGGGAACCACCAAAGTTCAAGCTCCCTCATGAGCTTCGTCCACAATAACAACAAGTAAGAAGCCTAGCTATATGGCTATAAAGAAAGCGCTTTGCGGGAGGCAACCCGGTTATTTTTTGTGTGATTTTCTTTGTGTCCTCTTGCTGTACCAAGAGACTTTGTGTAGTTTAGGTTCTGGAATTTTCAATAAAGTGCCAAGTTTTACCCTTTTTGGTTTGAAAAAGTTGCTTATAGCGTTCGGAGATTTTATTCCTGCACGAATCAGTGCACGGTATGATTTTTATTTCTTATTCTGTAGTCCGAATGAGCTCATATTTGAACTGTAGTTGCAACTTTTCATCCTCTGTATGCATGAATTTTTTCGGAATTTTTCGAGAAAGTTTGGTAGGGTAGAAAAATACGTTTTGCTGCTGCTGTTTTTTGGACAGATTCTGTCCCATTTTGTTTGATGCATGCTTTGAGCTTTTAAGTTGAATCTTTTTTATCCAATTGAGTTTATGAGTAGGCATACAACATTATACACTTTCTGGACATCTCATATGAATTTTTGTTCAAGGATTATATGCAGCAAGAAACATATTTGTTTATCACTATTAATGCACCCCACAGAAAAGAAATGGGAGAAACGGTATTTTGAAGTTTTTTCACAGGGATTGGAGGAGATGCACCAAGAGCTATCCAAGGATGGTGAAGACCATAAGCTTGGGGATGTGAAGACAACCCCACTGGACCTACACACTCTCGGTTTGCACACGTCCAACTTCTGTTTTTCGATCGAAACACTTTATCGCATAAACTTGGAGCGTCTTTTTTTGTTTTGTTTGTTTTTTTTAGAGACCACCACACTATCATTTATATATGGGAGAGCTACTGGAAATATGGGTTGAAATATGTTGGATGCTTTTATAAGATTGGGAAAAGGGATGTTTGAGTTGATTTTTAATGATACATATAGTTGCATGATTCATGAGCTTGTTTATGAGTAATAGTTTGCAAATCCTTTTTGAAGAGCTATAACTTATTCATGTTTTGGTGCTGATTGTTATTTTACTTGGTTTAACATGGATTAGTTAGTTCTATGGACACTCATGCATGCATCTAGATGGTCAACTTTCTCCCTTTTGCTAGCCCAAACATTCCAACAAGTCAAAACTTGTTTCCAACACCTTCAACCAAAGTTATTCCAGTGAGTCCACCATATCTACCTACTAGCTATATGCTATTCCGAGTATGTTCATCATGATATTTGTGTTATCTATACCTCTGAATGAAAATGATTATGTTATTGATTGCCATGGGAAAAGTTGGTTATATAGCTCTCATGAACTTGATGCACATTTTTACTATCATTGCTATAAATAAAACATGACCCATTGTGATTAAGATTATGATGCTAGTGGCTTGATAAATGTCCGAGGTTGGGAGTTAGCCCATATGTGCTGTCACATGCAAAGCTTTCAACATGCTCCATTTAGTTGATATCATGTGCTTTTGTCTATGGATGCCTATCATGGTGAAATAAGGGGGAAAGATTTAGTTTGAATGAGTTTGTATAAATGGTTAGAGAGACGCCTGGGCCGCTAATCTAAGCCATGCATTATTCATGGTGGAAATTTACTTACATGCTATGGTGAATTATCTATGACACACCTTACAATAAAAAGCTATTCCAATGGTAAATAAAAAGGGTGTTGAGGTTTTCATCTTGTTTGTTTGTCTTGTCATTTTGATATGGGCTTGTTCCATATCCTGGGACAAGAGGTACCCCAGTTGACGCTCTTGATGATACTATTATTACTTACAATGATAGATAACTTGAACTTGCTTTTCCCAAGTTGAGTAACTCATGGTGTAGGTACTTGTATTCAAGGGGCATGAGACATCCAACCTTTACTTTGTCAAGCACACTACTCATATTTGCTCTCACATTAAACTATAATCATTCAAGATGCTATGATAGGGGAATGAGAGCTTGACACCAAGTATTACCACATTGCAATCATTAACTTAAGTAGGAGAGTTTGGAGGTTAGATGAAACTTATGCATGCTTTACCTCTACTCACTTATTCATCTTTCCAAAGTGTCCACCAAACATATTCAGATTTTCATCATCACTCTATGGACCACATGTATGCAAAAGTAAGAATGTCCATATACTATCTGTTATGTTACACTTTGTGAACTATCATTGAACATCCTTGCATTGAATACTTGATATCACTTCATAAACTGTTTTGCATATTGCTACTCCTTTGAAGAATGAATCATTTGACTCTATGTAGCAGTAGCAATCATCTTTGATATCCATTGTTAGTGCTATATTGCAAAGCCCATGTTAGTTTTATCACCTTCATACTCGAGGACGAGTATTGGTTAAGCTTGGGGATGTTGATGCATGTAAAATGCATACATGAACTTTGCACTATATCACTATTCCAATCATATTTGCATCATATAAGGGTTATAACTGTTATTTAATGATTTTAGGAAATAAATCAATTGTTTCCTATTTTTATGGAATTAACCCTGCGCAGGCAGAAAACCCTATTTCTTTCCTTTTATGTTTCAGGGACCCAAACGTCGTCAAAAATGGAAAAATACAGAGGTCGTATTTTGGAAGGAAGAAGACGTAGCGAAGGAATCAAGCAAACGGAGCCGCAAGGCGAAAAGGGGGTGGCCCACGCGGCCAGGTACTGTGGCCGCGTGGGGCCCACTCATTTGGCCTCGTGGCTCCTGCCGTCGATCTTTCGTCCACCGACTCCGTCTTGACCTAAAAACGCCTATAAAAAAGGTCCCCGCGTTTCGCGAAGGAGCGCCGCACAAACACAGAAACACCGAAACGGAGATCAGGAGCTGCAGATTGGAGGGGGAAAACTCCGGGGGGCGCTGCCGGGTGGTCTCCATCTCTCCATCGACTTCTCCACCGTCTCCATGATGAAGAGGGAGTAGTCCACCTCTGGACTATGGGTTTGTGGAAGTAACTTATGTATCTCTCCTCTCTTGAGCTTCACTAATTAGTACCGTATGAGCTGCTGAACATGATTACGGTCATTGTAATACCTATGTGGTGGATCTTTCTATGAGTTAATATATGTTTGAGATTGCAATGTTTGTTTCAGTTATGAGTATAGATGCATATTATGTACCCCGTTCTTGTCTACTTGTTATGATCAAGCATGTTTATGAGAGCGTGTGTGGGGGAACGTGTGCATTAGTTGGAGTAACGGGGAGTGGTGAGTGCGGTAAGCTGACAACTTAATATCGCGATCCACTTGGGTGTTTACCTTACTTTGTTACCTCACTAGGGATAAACAAAAATACCATGCTGCAAGGGTTGAGGGTGACCAAGCTTCTTCCTGTGACTAGATCCAGCATGTTCTTATTTTCACTTCATGTCATGAAACTTATTGCTATACTCTGAGTCATCTTAATTACTGAGGTGTTATGATTTGTTCGCATCTTGGTGGAGTATAAGAGAGACTAATAACCAAAAGGTCTCTATGTTAGGACGTGATGCCCATATATCTAAGTAACTTGTTATCAAACTTTGTGTTGCAATCTCATATGTTAACTCGTGTGTGTTCCATTGTCTGCCACTTTATAAAGAGAGAGTGCATTTGTGAAACCATGAACCCCGGTCCATTTTTAATCATAAGAAACACCTTTCCAACACCATATACCACTTTTCATTTTCAGCCATCATTAAATCCGAAAATACAAAAATACTTTTCATCTTGCATACATCATTAAAAAACCCAAAAATATCATTTACCATTGCATCCACCACCATTGCATATTTATTTCCTGTTTGCATTGCATAACTATCTTGATATCATTCTTACACCTTGTGCTTGACAACCACAGGTGAGGTTGAGGACCAAAACATTTAACTTTGTTTTGTAGGTAACCAAAAGAAGGATAAGAAGATATATCTTCACTACTGATTCCCCGAGAGTTCGATATTAAACCCTCGAGTCACCCTCGTGGGGAAAACACGTCTTCCACTACTACACACTCTGCACTTGGAGTCTCAACCTAACCCATTTACTTTTGACGCAGGTAACTACGCACCGGATCAAGCAAAGTGTTTTCTGGCGTCGTAGATCAACCTCTTCAAGGGCCATCAAGACTGTTTTCTGGCGCCGTTGCCGGGGAATCATAGCTGAGAGATTTATCCAAGGGTGTGCATCATCGCATTCATCTCACAACGAAGTCAACTTCACCAACTTGTGCTAACACCTAAGCTTGGGGAGGTTGCACCTACGTGAGCACCATCTTATCCATCTTTACTTACAAAGCAATTTATTTGTTTTGTTAGTGTCATTGCATATCATATTCCGCTTGCATATTTATTTTCAGTTTTGCATAAAAAATAAAAAATACAAAAAAACTTGCTAAAATGGGAGAAAGAACTAAATTGTGTGACTACACAAACACTCCAAATGATCAATTTATTGCTAGGCATTGCCACACCTAAGATAAATGCTGAGAGTTATGAAGTAAGTCCTAGTTTGTTGAACTTGATAACTAGGGAACAATTTGGTGGTAGTGCTATGGAGGATGCCTCTATGCATCTTCATGACTTTGTTGAAATATGTGACATGCAAAAGTTTAAAAATGTGGAAAGTGATATTCTAAAACTGAAGTTATTTCCTTTCTCACTTAGAGGAAAAGCTAAAGAGTGGTTGCATTCATTACCTATTGATAGCATTAAAACTTGGGATGATCTAAAAGAAGCTTTCATTAAGAAATATTATCCCCTGTTAAAATTTTGCAAAATAGAAACAACATTCTTTCTTTTAGGCAAAATGAAAATGAACATGTTGCTATGGCTTGGGATAGGATAAAACTTATGCTTAGAACTTGTCCCTCACATGGAGTTAATGAATGGACCATATTACACTCTTTCTACAATGGGTTAAACTACATGTCTAGAAATATACTTGATTCTGCTGCTGGAGGTGCTTTTATGAGTAAGACTATAGTAGAAGCTAAAAACATATTGGAAAGCATTTTGCAAAACTATAGTCAATGGCATACTGATAGGGCACCCAACCCTTAAGAAAGTGAATTCTATTGAGGAAACTAATGATTTGTCATCTAAAATGGATACTATTCTTGCTTTGCTTAATAAACCTAGTGTTGAAAATGTTCCTTTGCAAGAACTAGTTGGTAACAATTCTGAAAATATTGATGTCAACTTCATTAGGAACTATGGTAATAATGGGTATGGTAACAACAATTATAACTCCTACAATAAACCCCCATATGTGCCAAATAAATATGCTTCTAGTGTAATGTTTCTAGTGACTTGGAAAACACCATTAGATCTTTTATATCTACTCAAAAGGAGCTTAATAAGGAATTTATCTCTAAGTTTGAAAAACAAGACTCCTTGTTTGAAAGGGTAGATCAGCTTACTAAGGAAGTCTCATCATTAAAGAGCATCATTACAGCCCAAAAAATGAGGAAACAATTAAATATTGCCAAGAGGTTATCAATAAGTCTTGGGAACGCATTCATGAGCAAGAGAGTTGCTAAAGAATCTATTGGGGTAATGAAAGAGATAGAAGTTGAGGAAGTAAAAATTCTTAGTGAAGTCAAGGATCCTTTGCTTGACTTAGAAAATTGTAGCTTGCATGAATTAATATCTATCTTACAAAAATTGCAAGTGATCCTTCCATCAACACTAATCAAGCTGGCTTTGGTTCTTATATTGCTAATCATGTCTTGAAAGAAAAGATTGCTAGGTACAACCAAGAGGCTATGATACCACCTAAGCTTGGGGATATGTGGATTCCTAAGGTACTAGTAACTATTGGAAAAGAGACACACCATGCTATACTTGATCTAGGATCTAGTGTCTCTGTTTTATCTAAAGAACTATATGAAGTGCTTGAATTGAAAAATCTTGAAAAATGCTCCATTGAACTTGCACTTGCTGATGACTCTATTAAACATGCTTTAGGAAAAGTAAGTGATGTTATGGTGGAGTTACATATGACTTTTGTGCCTGTGGATTTTCTAATCATGGATATGGGGAATAAAACCTCTAGTCCTATTATTCTTGGAAGACCTTTTCTTCGTACCACAGGTGCCATCATTGATTCAAAGGAAGGGAATGTGAAGTTTCAGTTCCCACACAAGAAGTGCATGGAACACTTCCCAAGGAAGAGGGAACCACCAAAGTTCAAGCTCCCTCATGAGCTTCGTCCACAATAAACAACAAGTAAGAAGCCTAGCTATATGGCTATAAAGAAAGCGCTTTGCGGGAGGCAACCCGGTTATTTTTTGTGTGATTTTCTTTGTGTCCTCTTGCTGTAACAAGAGACTTTGTGTCTAGTTTAGGTTCTGGAATTTTCAATAAAGTGCCAAGTTTTACCCTTTTTGGTTTGAAAAAGTTGCTTATAGCGTTCGGAGATTTTATTCCTGCACGAATCAGTGCACGGTATGATTTTTAATTCTTATTCTGTAACTCCGAATGAGCTCATATTTGAACTGTAGTTGCAACTTTTCATCCTCTGTATGCATGAATTTTTTCGGAATTTTTCGAGAAAGTTTGGTAGGGTAGAAAAATACGTTTTGCTGCTGCTGTTTTTCTGGACAGATTCTGTCCCATTTTGTTTGATGCATGCTTTGAGCTTTTAAGTTGAATCTTTTTTCCAATTGAGTTTATGAGTAGGCATACAACATTATACACTTTCTGGACATCTCATATGAATTTTTGTTCAAGGATTATATAGCAAGAAACATATTTGTTTATCACTATTAATGCACCCCACAGAAAAGAAATGGGAGAAACGGTGTTTTGAAGTTTTTTCACAGGGATTGGAGGAGATGCACCAAGAGTTATCCAAGGATGGTGAAGACCATAAGCTTGGGGATGTGAAGACAACCCCCTGGACCTACACACTCTCGGTTTGCGCACGTCCAACTTCTGTTTTTCGATCGAAACACTTTATCGCATAAACTTGGAGCGTCTTTTGTTTTGTTTTGGTTTTTTTTGAGAGACCACCACACTATCATTTATATATGGGAGAGCTACTGGAAATATGGGTTGAAATATGTTGGATGCTTTTATAAGATTGGGAAAAGGGATGTTTGAGTTGATTTTTAATGATACATATAGTTGCATGATTCATGAGCTTGTTTATGAGTAATAGTTTGCAAATCCTTTTTGAAGAGCTATAACTTATTCATGTTTTGGTGCTGATTGTTATTTTACTTGGTTTAACATGGATTAGTTAGTTCTATGGACACTCATGCATGCATCTAGATGGTCAACTTTCTCCCTTTTGCTAGCCCAAACATTCCAACAAGTCAAAACTTGTTTCCAACACCTTCAACCAAAGTTATTCCAGTGAGTCCACCATATCTACCTACTAGCTATATGCTATTCCGAGTATGTTCATCATGATATTTGTGTTATCTATACCTCTGAATGAAAATGATTATGTTATTGATTGCCATGGGAAAAGTTGGTTATATAGCTCTCATGAACTTGATGCACATTTTTACTATCATTGCTATAAATAAAACATGACCCATTGTGATTAAGATTATGATGCTAGTGGCTTGATAAATGTCCAAGGTTGGGAGTTAGCCCATATGTGCTGTCACATGCAAAGCTTTCAACATGCTCCATTTAGTTGATATCATGTGCTTTTGTCTATGGATGCCTATCATGGTGAAATAAGGGGGAAAAGATTTAGTTTGAATGAGTTTGTATAAATGGTTAGAGAGACGCCTGGGCCGCTAATCTAAGCCATGCATTATTCATGGTGGAAATTTACTTACATGCTATGGTGAATTATCTATGACACACCTTACAATAAAAAGCTATTCCAATGGTAAATAAAAAGGGTGTTGAGTGTTTTATCTTGTTTGTTTGTCTTGTCATTTTGATATGGGCTTGTTCCATATCCTGGGACAAGAGGTACCCCAGTTGACGCTCTTGATGATACTATTATTACTTACAATGATAGATAACTTGAACTTGCTTTTCCCAAGTTGAGTAACTCATGGTGTAGGTACTTGTATTCAAGGGGCATGAGACATCCAACCTTTACTTTGTCAAGCACACTACTCATATTTGCTCTCACATTAAACTATAATCATTCAAGATGCTATGATAGGGGAATGAGAGCTTGACACCAAGTATTACCACATTGCAATCATTAACTTAAGTAGGAGAGTTTGGAGGTTAGATGAAACTTATGCATGCTTTACCTCTACTCACTTATTCATCTTTCCAAAGTGTCCACCAAACATATTCAGATTTTCATCATCACTCTATGGACCACATGTATGCAAAAGTAAGAATGTCCATATTACTATCTGTATGTTACACTTTGTGAACTATCATTGAACATCCTTGCATTGAATACTTGATATCACTTCATAAACTGTTTTGCATATTGCTACTCCTTTGAAGAATGAATCATTTGACTCTATGTAGCAGTAGCAATCATCTTTGATATCCATTGTTAGTGCTATATTGCAAAGCCCATGTTAGTTTTATCACCTTCATACTCGAGGACGAGTATTGGTTAAGCTTGGGGATGTTGATGCATGTAAAATGCATACATGAACTTTGCACTATATCACACATATTCCAATCATATTTGCATCATATAAGGGTTATACTACTGTTATTTAATGATTTTAGGAAATAAATCAATTGTTTCCTATTTTTATGGAATTAACCCTGCGCAGGCAGAAAACCCTATTTCTTTCCTTTTATGTTTCAGGGACCCAAACGTCGTCCAAAAATTATGGAAAAATACAGGGTCGTATTTTGGAAGGAGAAGACCTCGGAGCGAAGGAAGCAAGCAAACGGAGGCGCAAGGCAAAAGGGGGTGGCCCACGCGGCCAGGTACTGTGGCCGCGTGGGGCCCACTCATTTGGCCTCGTGGCTCCGCTGCCCGATCTTTCGTCCACCGACTCCGTCTTGACCTAAAAACGCCTATAAAAAAGGTCCCCTGGCGTTTCGCGAAGGAGCGCCGCACAAACACAGAAACACCGAAACGAGATCAGGAGCTGCAGATTGGAGGGGGAAAACTCCGGCGGGGCGCTGCCGGTGTGGTCTCCATCTTCTCCATCGACTTCTCCACCGTCTCCATGATGAAGAGGGAGTAGTCCACCTCTGGACTATGGGTTTGTGGAAGTAACTTATGTACTCTCCTCTCTTGAGCTTCACTAATTAGTACCGTATGAGCTGCTGAACATGATTACGGTCATATTTGTAATACCTATGTGGTGGATCTTTATGAGTTAATATATGTTTGAGATTGCAATGTTTGTTTCAGTTATGAGTATAGATGCATATTATGTACCCCGTTCTTGTCTACTTGTTATGATCAAGCATGTTATGAGAGCGTGTGTGGGGGAACGTGTGCATTAGTTGGAGTAACGGGGAGTGGTGAGTGCGGTAAGCTGACAACTTAATATCGCGATCCACTTGGGTTTACCTTACTTTGTTACCTCACTAGGGATAAACAAAAACCATGCTGCAAGGGTTGAGGGTGACCAAGCTTCTTCCTGTGACTAGATCCAGCATGTTCTTATTTTCACTTCATGTCATGAAACTTATTGCTATACTCTGAGTCATCTTAATTACTGAGGTGTTATGATTTGGTTCGCATCTTGGTGGAGTATAAGAGAGACTAATAACAAAAGGTCTCTATGTTAGGACGTGATGCCCATATATCTAAGTAACTTGTTATCAAACTTTGTGTTGCAATCTCATATGTTAACTCTGTGTGTGTTCCATTGTCTGCCACTTTATAAAGAGAGAGTGCATTTGTGAAACCATGAACCCCTCCATTTTTAATCATAAGAAACACCTTTCCAACACCATATACCACTTTTCCATTTTCAGCCATCATTAAATCCGAAAATACAAAAATACTTTTCATCTTGCATACATCATTAAAAAACCCAAAAATATCATTTACCATTGCATCCACCACCATTGCATATTTATTTCCTGTTTGCATTGCATAACTATCTTGATATCATTCTTACACCTTGTGCTTGACAACCACATGAGTTGAGGACCAAAACATTTAACTTTGTTTTGTAGGTAACCAAAAGAAGGATAAGAAGATATATCTTCACTACTGATTCCCGAGAGTTCGATATTAAACCCTCGT